>JACM01012217.1:0-38675 GCA_000787095.1 Periophthalmodon schlosseri | reverse complement strand
GAGAGAGAAAGAGATGGAGAGAGAGAGCGAGAGACAGATAGAGGGAGAGGGAGAGAGAGAGAGACAGAGAGAGAGAGAGACGAGAGGGGGTGGACGGAGGCAGCGAGAGAAGAGGGAGAGAGAGATGAGAGAGAAGAGACAAGGGGGACAGGGGAGGGAGAGAGAGAGAGACAGAGAGACAGACAGACAGAGAGAGAGAGAGAGAGAGCCAGAGAGGGGGTAGGAGAGACAGAGAGAGGGGGAGAGAGATACAGAGAGAGGGAGAGAGAAAGAATGAGAGAGAGCCAGACAGAGAGAGAGACAGAGATGGAGACAGAGAGAGTGAGAGCGACAGAGACAGAGAGAGACAGAGGGAGTGAGAGAGATGGATAGAGAGAGCAAGACAGAGAGGAGACTGAACAGAATAAAAGAATAGAAAGTAAAACACTGACTTTGTGGTTTTAGCATATGACCTGTGACTTACATTTAAATGGGAAAATCAAAATAATACGATTTGAAGTTTGTGTTTTGTTTGAGGGACAGCGGCTCTATTGTCAAACGCATCATTACATTAGTTTCTGTTCTAGGTTTTATTATGAAGCAGATTTTTAGACCAATCACAAGGTCAGAACAGAAAGAGGGCGGGCAGTATTTGAATGAGGAGAGCTTTGATTTGTAGAGTGTAAGTGTCTGCATCTTTTTACAATGAGCAAATCAACAGCAAGTTCCAACTAAAAATAAAATAAAGTAACAAATAAATGATAAACTTTAAACCAGATATAAGGAGAAGGAAAATAAAATGTAAAGTTCTATGCTGTAGCCCTGGACTTCATAAATGTGCACTATGTAACTTTTGTGGTGGAGGGTTCAACATCTGATTTAGCTCATATGCTCCACAGTATTAAACACATTTTTCACCACAGAAACAAGCAGCTGATGCCACAAATCAATCTGTGCTGAGACGAGTTTGCTCATAGTAAGAATGCAATACCTTGCAAGAAGGTTCTACTGCTACTGTAGAACATTCCAGCAAAAACATCTTCATGGAGACAAGTAAGTGTCAAACCCTACAACAGAAAAGTTACAGAGTGTGCCTTTAAGCTGTACTCTGAACACTCTACAAAGACTGAAATCTGAACTGACAAACTAACACAAGAATCTCATTTCAGAGCATGTTTATACAGATCTGAACTACAGGGGGAGCAGTTTTATGCAGAATAAGACAGGAGATGTTGTTGTTTGTGGAGGAAATGATGGTACTTCAAAAACTGCAACTTAAGCCATTTGCTAATTGCATCCATTCATTTTGCGATTCGATTGCGACTAATCTTGCAGCCGTAAGAGGAGGGGCTGAGACTTGGAGCGCACGTAACCTCTGGAGCCAAAACACAGACCACGGTGGAGAAATGTCTGTTTGAATGATGCTAGAGCCCCTGCAGGCTAATTAGCCGCTAGCGCTAGGGGCTAACAGTGTGCGTGTGTGTGTGTGAGTGTGGGACATGGACAAATGTTGGCTTTTCTCATTATAATGCAACATTTCACTGTTAATGCACCCTTCTTTATCATTTGGGCTAATATATGGTCCTAATGGCTATAGCGCAGTGTAAACGCAGTCATGTATTCTTATAGGACATCCCATTGGGGACATAATTAAGATGAAATTGTGAAATGGGTTGAGAAATTAAGAACAGTACTTTTCAATTGGTGGTCTGGGATCTGGCAACAAAACGGCTTCAAATATATAAATGAATGAAACGGTCACATTTTTATATAGCGCTTTTCCACCTTCAAGGCACTCAAAGGTCTTTATATCCAGGAACCACTCACCCATCAGACACTGGCACCTTCAAGGCACTCAAAGGTCTTTATATCCAGGAACCACTCACCCATTCAGACACTGGGGGCGAGGTGGGTTAAGTGTTTTGCCCAAGGACACAACGACAGCATTCATCTGTGGGATCAACCTGTGGGTCAGTGGATGTGACCGCTCTACTAATGATGTTTTTAGGTTGAAAGCGGGATTCGAACCGCCCACCTTCGGATCAGTGGACGAATACTGTACCAACTGAGCTACTGTCGGCAACGAATGAATCATAAATAAATACTAGATAAGATAATATAGTGAATTTGTGAAATATATACACACTAAATAATAATAATAATAATAATAATAATGCAAAAATGTTGAAAACATACTGATGAGAAGTCATGTAAACCAGCAACCAATAGCAATGCCTCTTGCTAAGATGCAGTTATATGTAGGCACGTGATTGGCCAAAGCTTGTAGACACATTTTATATTACATTCTATCCAATTAGTTAAAAATAAAATTAATAAGTTAGTAGTGGTGGTAGTAGATTAGTAGTTGTAGCAGTAGTAGCAAATTAAGTTCATAGCTTTTTAAGTAAATCATCAAAGCACAAGTAGTAGTAAACTGCTAATAAAATAGTAGTAATTAAAGTAACTAATATTAGCTTATTGGTTGTAAGCATGTTCAGAACATAAAATGGCACATTTTCACACAACTTTTCAGTCATTACATCTTGGCTCTCTTCCTCTCTCTGCAGAAAACTCCTCTCCTCTCCCTCACTCGCAGCTGTCCCTTTTAGCCTGAATTAGCGTCTCATTTCCGGACTTGATCGCCCTCCAAGAGGCTGAGACGCTGGAGCTCTTGACCCCAGTTAAGAGGCTCCTCCCTGGGGCAGAGAGGACAGCGACACTGGCCTGCCCGTGTCTGAGGACCAGGGACTTACAGCTAAAACCAAAAGCGAATCTGTAATTGGCTCCTTGGTGAATGTTCTTTACATCTTCAGATTTTAGACCAGCACCAATACAGTACGTACTGTGGAATGTTACAGCCAAAGCAACAACATTTCCATAGAAACAAGCAGGAGGAGGAGTTAGGTTTGTGGAGATGGAAGCCCACTCACAGCAAGAATGGGACTGACATGTGGCTTTGGTGTCCTTGACAGAATATTCAAACACTCCCAGAATAGACAAAGGTGATCAAACTATATAAAGTCATGTATTTTTATTGGAAAGTTTAGTGGCATTAGTTAGTAGTTTTTGTGGATAGTAGTAGCAGTAGTAGTAGTAGTAGTAGTAGTAGTAGTAGTAGTGGCAGTGGTAGTAAGAAGTAATCCAATAGCAAGAGCAGTGGTAAGAGCGGTAGAAATAGGTTAAAAACATGTTTTTATTTGAGTCTGTTTTTTGGCTAAAAAGTTACATACTGAGGCTTTAACAACTCTCTGCTAATTTGCATACATGTTAATTTGATGGTCAATCTTATGTTGATTAGTATTTATTCTGTCCTTATTAATGTTTTATTCTGCATAACCGTATTCTGTAATGAGACATTTACTAACACTTTATAGTAAAAAGTACATTTCTTGTGGTACAAGCCCTGAACAACAGTGTCATTACAAAAGCCTATTAGGATCATAATTCATGCAGTAATATGTCCTAACATTATAATAAACAGTAATATGGAACATGTTTTGCCTCAGATTCAATGATAGGGCCTGTTTGCTAGCACATATACCCAGTCCAATAATGTGCATTTGTCACTGCCATTGTCTAATAGGCTCTGTGCACAACAGCACCTGGCAGCCTCACTGTTAGCGGCACTACTTCCTGCCCAATTGTATCTCTATGAGGCTTCTGCCAAGTCAAGCTAAAATGAATGAAAATGAATACTTCACCGGAGGACACTTCTGTGTTTGGAAAGAGAGATGTTTGTGTCTCAGTGCTAACGCTAATGCTATTTTGATGTGTTTGGAAAGAGAGATGTTTGTGTCTCAGTGCTAACGCTAATGCTAATTTTGAGACATGATAAATATTAAAACAACACAACAAACTAAAGCATTGTACATATAAAAATAATTGGGTAGTCTTTACTTTAATTAATTTGAATGTTAATAGGTTGTTTATTTTCTGTTTTCTGATTTTAATAAACGTGACTGTTAGCTTTGAGACACAGTGAGCTAGCTAGCGTGCTGGTGTGCACAGAGCCTATTACGCAACTAACGTAATATTTGAAACATTTCTCTATAAATCCAACCACACTATTTGACACCTAGCAAGCCCTTAGCATTAGCCTCCGTTAGCTCGTTTTGTTGACTTTCTCGGCCTTACACCTCCAGCTTGGACTCTACCCTCCATCTATCCTCCCCTGTTACAGAACGGATTGATAAAAATTGTGAAGTGAACATAAAGTGCTCCTCGTGTCGCCGCGGCAACCTGAAAAAGACCAATAAACTACAGATCCCATCTCGCCCGGGCACTTCCTCGTCGCCGCGGTGACAGGTTACTAGCAGGATAAATGGGCCATCCACGGTCTATGGGTTTAGAGGGCTGTACACCGTCACAAATCATACTTTAATTATAACTTTTCAGGGCACCCAGCGGCCATTTTGTTGTTGTTTTAAAATATATTCTTGCTTTCTCACAATGGTATTTAAGGAACAAAGTATAGGCTAATACAGGCTAAAGATATATATTTAAGTGTCAGTTTGTGACGAAAAGTTAAAAATTACAGGAAGTTGCATTGAATTCTAAACAGGTTAAAATAAATCTGAAATAGAGGTTTTAATGTTTTGCTAATTATTAAAGTGTTTGGTGGGATAGTGGCCCTAGGAACTATTTATCATAGTTTTACATCAGTTAAGTGGCAGTCAATACACAAAGTTCCATCCAAAATACAGGAACTAAAAAAAATTAAAATAAAAATTGAAATAAAAATTGAAATAAAAATTGAGGGATGCCTTTTTAGAACACTGTAATTTTCAACTTTTCAACCACAAACTAAACCTATATGATAAATATTTACCACAGGTACTATCCCACCAAACAAAGTCATAATTAGGAAAACAGAAAACCTGTAAAAAAACTAAAACTAAATAAAAACTGTATTTGTTTTACAGGGGCTGCATTTTTACTGTCTTAAAAACGTGAAAAACAGAACGACTTCATTTTAAATGGTTTGCAGTTAATCCTCACTTCCCTTATGCACTGAGAGCATCCTAATTATTCACCACGATGAGTTTATAAGTGTTTTTCACAACTCTCAGAGACCAGCGCGGAGTTTTGCCAAGGCAGTGAAGCTAACAACAACTAGCATGCTAACGCGCACTTCCTGATTACCGTAAAATAAAACACTTTATAATTAGATGCAGACAGTACACAGTGGACTTATTTTGACCTCAAGAGCTGCTTATACAGTATATCTGTACAGGGCCTTGAACCGCCTCCTTCTTACAGTCAGACTCCACGTGTGCATTGTGCTGTCTCTGTTTCTGGTGCTGTCCTGTGTTGGGTCACTGGGGCCTTGGTGTAATGTCCTTACAGAAGGCTTACGTGCGCTTTAAACTGGAGGGGCGGGGCTAAACCAAGACTATATATACAGCTCAAGCTCACCAAGGCCACTGGTATTTATACATGCAAGATAATGCACTGTGCAATATGTCATAAAGGACTCTCAAGCATTTTATAATACGGGCGTACCATACATTCAGCCACTCGGGCTGAACCGATAGGAAAACAGCTAGTAATCTTTTTGAATAGATACTGTGATGGCAACCATATTTATCTCATTTATTTCTTCTTTTTTTTTTTTTTTTTCCATTGGAGAATTAACAGAACGAAATATTAACTGCAACACTGATATAAGGCTCACAAGCGATCGGAGATTAATTAGTGCTAGGGATATAATTACAGTCTGTTTTAATTAAATCAGTTTAAATTGCAATTTTGAGTAAAACCATCGCCTTATAAAATTATTAGGTAGTAGCTCATTAAGTAAATGGTAAACGGTTGTATTTTTATACAGTGCTTTTCCACCTTCAAGTCTCTCAAAGCACTTTACATCAAGGAACCACTCACCTATTCACACACACATTCACACACCAGTGAACGCAGACACTGGGGCTGAGGGGGGTGTCTTGCCCAAGGACACAACGACAGCATTCATCTGTGGGAGCTGGAATCGTACTAACAACCTGTGGGTCAGTGAATCTGACCGCTCAACCAGTGATGTTTATGTCGAGAGCGGGATTCGAACCACCAACCCCCCAGCAATCGAAAAAGGAAGGTGTATCAGAAGTACTAGCAATAGCATTTATAGGTTGTGAAGACAGAACATTTGGCTTAAGGACTGAGTTACAGCCATTTGTTAAAGGTGCACTATGTAACTTTTTGGTATAGCATTAAACTTTAACTCCAAATCTCCATAGAAACACGTAGATGCCACCACCAGGCCAAGGTAGGGGTCAGATCTGTGGAGAGGCGTCCTCCGTCTTTTCAAGGTATTTTTGAGTAATAAAAACATGTGTAACTGAATAAAGACAATGTTAATACCATACTGCGGAACATTCCACGCAGACTCTCAACCAGTCTACCAGAAATTCAACTTCTAATTGCGTTTTTAAATTTTTCATCTCAATTTAGTAGATTGTCATTTTGAGATAATTTCGTGGCTCGTTAGAAAACCCTAAATCTTTACCATTGTGAGATAGAGCCAGTGCCTTGGCAGAGGTCTCTATGTTATCCTTTAACTATCTTTGGAATTGACACAGCTAGCTTACGACAATCTCTCAAAATGATCTCAAATGCACCTTTTCTACACAACCAATCTGCAACTAATTAACACGGGGAGTAATGTATGCAGCTCAATGGATTTGTGTTGTGTATAAATTATGCAGTAGTGTTTTATCTCTCAGTGGGACAGGGGATTGACATGTGGCTTTGGTGTCCTTGAGAGAACACTCCCAAAATAGACAAAGGTGATCAGACTATATAAAGTCATGTAGTTTCATCCTATTGGCAAGTAGTACTAGTAGTAGTAGTACTAGTAGTAGTAGTAGTAGTAGTAGTATTAGTATTAACGTAGTTCGTAGTTGCGGTAGTAGTAGTAGTAGTAGTAGTAGTATTAGTATTAGACGTAGTTGCGGTGGTAGTAAGTAGTAATCCAGTAGCAACAGTAGTGGTAAGAGAGGTAGAAATAGGTTACTTTATAGTATCTGATGTTAGTATTAAGGTTAAGCCACCACCACCTCTACTACTGCTCAGGTCTCTGCACTGGCTCCTGTGGCTCAGAGACTTTAAAGCAGCTCTCCTTGTTACAAGTCTCTCCATGGCCCAGCACCAAAGTACATCTCCCACATGTTAGTGTCATATGAACCATCTCACACTCTGAGGACCTCAGGGAACGGCCTCCTGCTGGTGCCAGAGTCAGAACCAAACATGGGGAATCAGCGTTTCAGTTTTATGCAGCTAAAACCTGGAACATTCTTCCTGAAGATGTGAGACAAGCTTCTGCTTTGACAATGTTTAAATCCAGGCTCCAAACAGTTCTGTTTAGCTGTGCATATGACTGAAAGGTCTTTATAAGGTTTTTATCCTGCACTCTTCTCCTTTAATGTTAATTTTATGACGATTATTTGTGCTTATTTATGTTTTGATTTGCTGTATTGTGATTTTAATGTCTTTCTTATTCTGTAAAGCACTTTGAATATACTATACAAATAAACTTACCTTGCCTTGTCTACTACTACTGTTAAAAGTGTGCAATTCAAATGAACTCTGTTTGCAATCATAAAACTTCTACTACCTCTGGCATCTATACTACTACAAATAGAGCGGCACGGACGCTAAGCGGCAAGCATTCCTGGGTCGACCGGGCAAAGTTACCATACTCTCCCCGTGTCTGGGTGGGTTTCCTCTGGTCTCTCCGGTTTCCCCCATCGACCCAAAACATGCACCACAGGTCAAATCCTCCAGCTAAGTTAGTCCTGACCAAAACTAGCTCAAGATCTGGGTCCACTGCTCCTGACAGGTTGCCCCAGCGGCAGTGACAAATGCGTCAAAACGTATATATGCACATGGCAATTATCAGGCCAAGTCAGGTCTGTGGAGAGGCGAGCCCACTCACAGTAAGAATGCATGGTTTTCAAGGTGTTTTTGTGCTATAAAACACATGCAATTGAATAGATGCAAGATCATTTTAATGCCATACCATACAACACTCCAGGCAAAGCAGTAACATCTCCATGGAGATGAGCAGAAGGCAGAGCTTACTCCAGAGAACATAGATTGTGTACTTTTACTTAATGTTTTTCACTATAAGTATTCATTTCCACTATTCATAATCTTATACTTAAAAGAATACTTGGAAAACGCCCCTATAGCCTGTAGTCCTAGTAATTAGGCTTTATTAACTGTTTTAGCATGCTAACTTATTCACTGCAAACTTCACTTCTACATGTTCCACCTCAGTCTTTGCATAAAGCTGCACATTGTTAAGTGTAGAACCATATTAGCACTTGTTTAGCACCAACTTTCACATGCGTAGAGCCGCCATGCTAAGTGAGCGCTAATTAGCCGAGCGAGGAATTAATTATGTAACACGTCATCTTAATTAGCGATCCCAGATGTAGGCTACGTCGGAGGAGCTTGGTAACTACAGTTAGCCGATAATTGATAGGTGTTTGAGAAGCTACCGCCAACGTAGAGTGATAGTTAACCTCCACAACTCAACTGGATTAGCTGTTTACACAATAACAAGAATAATATGCCCTTAGCAGTGATGGGAAGTAGAAATATATGTTTACTCAAGTACTCAAGTAGGTTTAGTGGCTAGTAGCTGCAGTAGTAGTAGTACAGTACAAGTACAAGAGCATGATAGTGGTAAAAGTAAGTACTTTATAGTATTTGTTGATCACATTTATGTAAGCACAGATTAGTATATCATAGTCCCTCCACCTCTCCTCTTTTTCATCTAAAATCACTCTTCACTAATGGAGCCAAGCCATATTCATCAAAAGCATCATTTTCTCTGTCAAATCGAATGTCAAAAGCTGCCCACTGTTTGTAATGAGTCGTGAGCCTTTAAAGTGCTCACATGTGGAGGGATTAGCACGTCTTCTGCTACTGCTCGATGTACACGCAACAGGAAGCTAGCGTCCTACCACCTCTACAGCTATGTTCATTTTTTGTAGTATTTTTTTGCATGTTGGCACCATCTGCTCACACATCTGCTGCTAATCTTCACCTGCTTTGAGAGACTTTCTTAATTTTTTTTTTTAAACAACAAAATCACAACAATTAGAGATAAATTAAATGAAATTACTCATACCATTAGTACTGAGCAAGGCCAGTACTAATTTCAGCTGGCTCAAAATGCAGCAGCCAGACTCTTAATAGGAACTAAAAGAAGAGAACACATCACCCCAGTGCTGGAGTCCTTTCAGTGGCTTGTGTTGAGTTTAAAATTAAGTTCTCCTCCTGACCACAGACTGTATATATGTGTATATTTAGACTATATACAGCCTGACATATAAAGCCATAAAGAGCATGGCCCCATCATATCTGCAAGATGCTATTGCACCATGTCGTCCAAACAGAGCACTCCGCTCTTAAAAATGCTGGACTACTGGTGGTTCCTAGAGTGTCTAAAAGCACAATAGGAGGGAGAGTGTTTAGCTACCGAGCTCCTGTGTTATAGAATCAGCTCCTGTCCATGTTAAAGAGGCCCCACGGTCTCTACTTTTAAGAACAGGCTTAAAATATTCCTCTTTGAATTAGCTTATGGCCAGGCCACTTAAGAGCAGAAATAAAACCCAGAGTTTTAGCTAAGCTGCCTTAGGAGCACCTCTGCTGGAGGAAGTACGGTAACCAGAGCACTATCTTCTGTTTCCTCCTACTTTCCCTGTCAACAACATTCACTATTCACCTCACCTGGAGTCTGTTCATTGCTATTCACATGTTGTTCCCTGTCCCACTCTGCTTTGGGAAGTGCAACTGTTTCAGATGCCTGGTTGCTGACCACCCAGTGATGACTGGAGCCTAAATGCCCCTCTTATGCCCTGACCCTGTTCTATGGACCCGGATCCTCCCCTTCCTTCAGCTGACTGGATGACCCCTACCCTGTCCTGGATGACCCCCCGCTGTCTTTTAGTCTTGAGTGGACTCTAGCTGTACAGACTTGAACTTTATCTGCAAATGGATGTGCATTAGTCCTGGACACATCTGCAGCCTGCCTGTCCTGGTTTAGTCCTGGTTTAGTTCTGGTTTAGTCCATGGGAGTGGATCTCTCCTTCATTGTGGTTCTCCTCAAGGTTCCTCTTTTTCACACTGGGTTTTTTGAGTTTTTCCTTGCCGAGAAGGAAGGTCTAAGGACAGGGGGCGCTCTGGGACAGGTCTCCATTTGCTCATTTTGAATGTTAATGTTAATCTGTCTGTTATTGACCAATGTCTGTTTCACTGTTGGATTTTCTAACTTTCTGTTGGTTAAATCAATGATGCTGTTGAGCCCTAAATGTATGGCAAATATTGATTCAAAATGGTTTCCTGTTATATGCAACATCTTGAGGAGGACTTTTCCCATTCAAAAGCTATGATATTTAGTTTTAAATTGTTAATCACTATGGCAACAGTCCATTTAAAAAATAAAAAATAAAATAAAAATTCATCATTCTGAACCCCATGGAAAGGCTACAAGTCATCGGTTTCAGCTTCCTATTTTATTCAATTCCTGTTCATTCTGAAACCCATGGATAGACTGTAATTCAAGGGTTTCAGCTCCCTGTCATATGCAACATTTGAAGGACTTTTTACCCATCCAAAAGATATATTTAGTTTTAAATTGTTAATCACAATGGAAACAGTCCTGTTTTTTCATTCTGAGGCCCATGATTCATAATAAATCCATAAAAGATTACAGTCTGACTCATGTATTGAAAATTGAGTTTGATTGTTTTTTTTTTGTTTTGCTTTGGGTTTTTTTGGAATGTTGGCACCATCTGCTCCCACATCTGCTGTTAATCTTCACCTGCTTTGAGACTAAATAACACAATACAGAAGTGTATTGTAAATATGGATTCAAATGGTGTGGTGAGGGTTTACAAGTAAAAACACAACACATAAGAAAAGCAAAAAAATACAAATAAAAATCCTGGTTGAAGGCACATTTTTTAAAATTTGGTTAAAGATTAATTTAGCCAAACTTTGACTAAAATAAAAGTATGTTTGTGTTTTGTTTTGTTTTTTTCATTTTGCGTCCTTACTCTGAGCGGGCTTGCATCTCCACAAACATAACTCCTCCTTATTTGGCCTCCTCCTGCTTGTTTCCATGGAAATGTTGTTCCTTTCTAATCTTCCACAGAGAATGTTCCGAAGTATGGTTTTAACTTTCTGTTTCCATGGAATCGTGCAGGTGACCTCTAGAAGGTTACATACTGTACCTTTAAGAAATCTCAGTGTACAATAGAAATAATAGTTTGACTTGTCGACTCCACATATAACAGAAAAGTGACTGAGTTTGTTATGGAAAAGCATTGTGTTGTCAAAGTGTTTTTCGAGCTGGTTTAACATTCAGGGTCACATGTGGGACATACAATGAGCTCTACTGAAAAGCCTTTAACAGCTTTGTCAGTCACAGTCCAGGCAAATGGCTGAATAAACACAAATACAGTAGGTCATGGTAACCTTCAGGTAGAGATTTTTACTGACCCCTGCACAGTCGAACAGTGGTCACTATGGCAACTGGCGAATACAGGAAAAATATCTCTTATATTATTTTTCTTTCCTGTTAATTTGCTGTGAAAAAACATGTTAATGGGCAAAACTTGTACTATTGTTAATATGCAGAATTTGTTGGTGGGGTTAGATACATACTTTGTTTGATTCACGTTTACTGTTATATTATCTGTTAAGTACTATGGTTCTTTTAAATGTGCTATATACATACATTTCATTTGGCTTTTGGATTGTATACTTTTATATTTGTTACTATATACATTTGATACCACTTTATAATACTCCATTTTAATCAGCCTTAATAAAGCATGAACAAAGACTCAACGACTTCTTGAACAGGGCCAAAAGTGAGTCTACATCATGACTAAACCAGAACTAAACCAGGACTAAACCATGACTAAACCAGGACTAAACCAGGACTAAACCAGGACTAAACCAGGACTAAATCAGGACTAAACCAGGACTAAACCAGGACCAGCCAAAACGAGGTATTCTACGGCGCTATGCTAAAACTACACTTTGTTCTGAAATACTGTAACCAGGTAACCACTCGAACAGAAGAACATTGTGAACTTGTTTGATTTTCAGATTTTTTTTCACTTCTCGCCCACTCCCTCCCTCCCTCCCCCTCTCCTCTGGTACAAAACCACACAGCCCAACGCTAACCCGGCGCACATCAGTATACAGTGATCAGAGCAGGACTGGGGGAAAGGTACGGCTGAAAGAAACCAAAAACAAGATGGCGGACCTCAGGGGGAGTGCAGGGGAAGACAGGAGAGAGGCAGCTGGACATCTGAAAAAGAACGAGAGGAACATACAGCTACAGTGATAGACACGGTGACATAATAGTGACTTGTGATGTGACTGGAGAGTGCAATACTGTGCAATGGGGTTTAGACATCAATATTCCCTGGGGGTGATGCTAACTGGAGGCACTGCTCTGTCAGAAGCTCTCTTACTCAATCTGAGTTTTGTTTTAACACAATCTGGCCAAAAAGAACTGACGTGCCTGGAACTACAACAGGTGAGCTGATTTGTGCTAAATAAGTCCCTCTCAAAAAACATTACAGTCACAAGCTAGCTAGCATTAGCCAACGGTTTTTCAGTCACTCACATTTTTGTTGGAAACATCTAAACAGGACCATGAAGGTTGTATGGATCACAGGCTCCTGAAAATGCGTTGTTTTAATCCATTTGTTTGTGTTTGCTAATGTGTTTATTGTGTCACCATGGTAACAGCTGAACATTCCGCCACAGACATACATGTAGAACTCCCCAATGTGATGTCACTGCAAAATATCAAGAGGCTAAAACATTAAATTAAAACAGTGGAGGGTCGCCACAAGTTTGTAACCATGGAGATGTTAATGATTTGCATGCAGTGTTCCACAGTATGGCATTAACCTTATCTATCTCTTCTCAGGTAACCCCACGTGGTCAACTTACAGGTCAGATCTGTGGAGAGGCAAGCCTGCTCATAAGCCTGCAATGAAACACCCGTAATTGCATAGATGCAAGGTACATATGTTTAATGCTGCACTGTGGAACATACAGCAGTAAAGCAGGCGTCAGCACAAATCAGCCATTTCTAGCAGTCAAACTAGATTAAATGATGTCATAAGTCAAATTCTACCTTATATTTGTCTTTAACATGCAGAGTAATTAGTCTAAATGAGTCGGAGGTGCATAGTGTAATAATGTGTCCATAACATGCAGCATTAGAAGCTATTAAAGTTAAATTGGTCATGTGACTATCGTGTTTTTTAATTTATAGAAAAAGCGGAGGTGGGTTAGCTAGCATGCAAATGAGGAGGACGCTAAATGCGCTTCTGGTGTTTATGAATGGTTACAGTCAAGTCAAGAAACATGTACACATATTTTCTACTACCACTACTACTGTTGCTACTTTTACTTCTACAATTAGTACAATAATGACTATGGATACAACTACTATAACTAATAATACTACTACTACTACTACTACAACTAATACTACTTCTTCCAAATATACTAACAAAACCATTTACAGGTACTGTAGTCACATCTACCTTTAATTTATTCTGCTAACTACTACTGCTGCTGCTACTACTACTACTACTACTACCACTACTGCTGCTGCAGCTGCTGCTACAACTACTACTACAACTAATACTTATACATCCACTACTACTTCCAAATATACAAAAAAACGTTTACAAGTACTGTACTTTGAATCCATTCTGCTAACTACTACTACTACTACTACTACTGCTACTACTACTACTACTACTACTGCTGCTGCTGCTACAACTAATACTTATACATCTACTACTACTTCCAAATATACAAAAAAACGTTTACAACTACTGTACCTTAAATCCATTCTGCTAACTACTACTACTAGTACTACTACTACTAATACTACTACTACTACGTTTTAAACGATTATTTGCACCATTTTGAAGTCCAAGGTCGCAGCAGAAGAATTACGCTTAGTCTTGTCTTGACGGCAAAGGTGACAAATGGTTTGACAAAAATAGACCCAAAAAACATTGCGCAATCAAATATATAGCGCCATAAATTTGGCTCGAGTCTAAAATCTGCTAAAGCTGCTGTTAGCATATTGCACTATACAATCCCAATATGGCCGCCCTCGACTCCAGGCCAGTTAATCTTTTAGCCCAAATAAGCAGTCTAGAAAAAAAATGTCTTTAATTAATCAGAAGGATATCCATCTTGTGCTGAGAGCTCACGGTGCCATAGAAATGAATGATGCAAACAGCCACTGATGAAAAGCAGAGAGAAAGAAGGGATTTTGGAGAAAAGGAGAGAGAAAGAGAGAGAGCGAGAGAGAGAGAGAGGGGGGGGGGATAGTGAGAAAAAAATTGGACAGAGAAAGAAGGGAGAGAGAGTGGGAGGAGCGAGGAAAAAGAGAAAAGAGAGAGAGAGGAGAAGCAGAAAAGAGCAAGAGAAGCAGAAAAGAGCAAGAGAAGGGAAAAGAGAGAAATGGGGAGGGGTGGAGTGATAGAGACAGACAGAAAGAAGAGAGGGAATGGAGAGGAGAAAGAGGGGGAAAGAGAAGACAGGGAGATGAGAGAAACATGTGGAAGAGGGAGGGGAGTAGGGGCAGAGAGAGAGAGAGAGAGAGAGAGAGAGAAGATGGGATGGGGAAGAGCAAGAGGTAGAGAAAGAGAGAGATTGAGAAAAGGGAGAGAGTGGGAGGTGAGAGAAAAGAGTGAGGGAGAGAAGAGAGATAGAAGGAAGGGCGGGAGAGGGAAAGAAAGAGATAGGTGAGAGAGAGAAGGAAGAAGGGATGGAGGAGAATGAGGGGTAGAGAAAGAGACAGAGAGAGAAAGGAAAGGGGAAGGAGGAGAGAGAGGGGGAGAGTGAGAGGCTGTTTGTTTTGCATCAGGCTTTGGGCTCAGATAAAATATACCTTGCAACACTGGATATTGAAACCTCGGTCCTATTGCTGAGAAAAGCTAGAACTAAACCAGGTCTAAAACAAGGTCCAAACTGCAAAAAATCCAGCCTTTGAGATTTGTTAATTGCAAATATTCGATTGTGAGTAAATACAAAAAATACCAACCTACCAACCTGTAGTACTACTGCGCTCCCACTGATACAATAATACATCTGTCAAATATCACCATCAACCTCCCAGACCGTCACAAATGTCACAAGGGTCACACAGCTATGATTATAATTACAGAACTTTTACAATGGTCCCTCGCTGTGTGGAGCTGCAGACATATTTAAAGCTACGCTACGTAACTTTTCTGATCTGTTATAATGCTGTTACCTCATCAAAAACATACCTGGAGTTGTGTTTTTTTTTCATTCACACATGTTTAACACACAAACCCTGCATATTTAGACTGAGTTCTTCTCTCAAACATAAAACACTCTGTTCCACCTTGTGATGTCATGTGGTAATACAGGAAGTGCTCCACTGTGTTTTTAAACTCCATCCACCTTCACTAGGATCATTTGGATAATTTCAGCCCTGGAATTGCCAATCGTTACTGAACAAAAACTAAAAGGCAGCTGTTAAATTGAAAACTACCGCTTTATGACATCACAAGGTGGAACAGAGCGTTTTGAGCTTTGAACATATAGACAAATATAGATAAAGGGTCACTCAAACGTGTGTGAATGAAGCAACACACAATTCCAGGTATGTTTTTGATGAGGTAATAACATTATAACACGGCTAAAAGCTCACAAGAGTCAATTTTGTGTAATACAGGATCTTTAAAGCTGGTCTACGTAAGTTTTCTGATTGGGTCTCCGCCACTTGCTCGTCTCCATGGAGATGTTATTGCTCTGCCTGTAAAGTTGAGTTTTGATGTAAAGTGTTGAACATTATGGCACATATATAAAACACAGAGAGGGGAGCAGAGATGGGAGGTAGCGGGCCGTCACTGTACTTAATGAGGCACGGCTAATGCTATTAACCTGCTGCGCATAACGTGAACTTACAAGCAATGCAGTGTTTGTGGTCTCATTCAATACACAGACATCAAGATAATGTAATAGTGGTAGTAGTACACGTATTAGTACTAGTGGTTCCTTAAGTAGTAGTAGCATTTGTTCTGAATAGCGGCTAATGGTGGTCAGATAATTTGGTCAAAGTAATTCTTAAAAGCACAAATTGCAGTGGGAACAACACAGTATGGAAGCAGTAGTGGAACAAAAGCATACAGTAGTAGTAGTAGTACTGTTGTAGCCATAGTAGTAGTATTAGTAGTAGCAGAGTAGCAGTAGTAGTAGTTTAAATTAGATGGGAAAATGTACATTTAAATAAAAGTACACTGTGCAACTTCTCTGTGGCACAGCAGCCAATGTGCTTGTCTCCATGGAGATGTTATCGCTTCGCCTGGAATGTTTCCCAGTATGGCATTGAACGCATCTATCTCGCATTTATTTAAAAATACATGTGTTTTATTGCTAAAAAAAACCCAAAATACTTGGCCTAGTTTTGTACATAGATAGATGCTTAATGCTATATGTGGAACATTCCAGACAAAGCATCACCATCTCTATGGAGACAAGTGGACCCTCACTGTTTTAAGTACTTGTACAACTACTTCTACTATCGGAAGTGTTCAGATCCTAGAATGTGACAATGTGATACTCCCAGATGGTCTTTCCTATTGATTACACTGCACTTTGCTATGAAAGACTGAACATATAAATGCCAAATGTTGAACCTGATTGTTTCTATTAGTACTCACTGAACTCACTGTATTACAACAGAAACCTGCATTTTAACTTTATCCATTTTAGCTTTAACTGGAGTTATGTTTTGTTTCATTCACACATGCTTGAGTAACCCTTTATTATTAGTCTGTCTATACCTCCAAAGCTCAGAATGCTCTGTTCCATAGTTTTTAACAGCTCCTTTTACCTTTTGTTCAGTAGAGATTGGAAATTCCAGGGCTGAAATTATCAAAATGATCCTAGTGAAGATGTGTGTGTTACGGCCCTAGACCTTAAGTTCTTTTATTTGTTCATATGTGTCTATTATGTTTTGTGTGTGTCCCTAAATCTGCCCCCTTTCCCCCATGAAATCCTGGCTGGGTGAGGCCTTGCGGATGATTGGAGGACGGTTTCCCAGCCTGGCCAATCCTGGGGCCCACCTGCAACCGCCGCCCCCCATTTAAGAAGATTCAGGACACCTGTTGGGGGCTGCTGGCCTGTGTGTGGCCAGTCTGCCAAATTCGTGTGTGTCTGTTTTGTCATGTCACTTCATGTGGAAGTGACTTTGTGTGTTGAGACACTCGACTGTCAGTACTGACTCTGTGTTTGTTCGTCAAGATTTTGTTATGTTATTGTAAAACTTGTGTTGTAGTTAACTTTACCTTTGTTACTCTTTTGTTTAAAACCTTGCAAGTACCTTCTGTTTAAATATGTTAGATCCTTTTTGTTTAGTTTACCCTTTTACAACCATGTTCATTAAATTACTTCTTACTTTACCATTTTCCATCTTGGTTTCTTTTGTTACTTCCCTGTCCCCACACGAGCTGCGTTGTAACAGTATGGAGTTTAAAAACACAGTGGAGCACTTCCTGTATTACCACATGACATCACAAGGTGGAACAGAGTGTTTTCAGTTTGAGAGAAGAACTTTAACACACACACACATATGCAGTGTGTGTGTGTTAAACATGTGTGAATGAAACAAAACACAACTCCAGGTCTGTTTGTGATGAGGAAACATTAGAACAGACCATCAAATAGTGTAATATGGGCCCTTTAACATCATCTGAATGCTCTGTCCCCTGTAGCGGGTCTGGTTTAGTCTGTGTGTGTCACCTGTCACCTCCTTCATGTCATTAGCTGTAATGTATTCCTCCTCTGTCTGAATGATGGATGCACTCACAGCTCAAACATTGATTTTACATAATTCTAAAGTGCCTCTATTGTTTTAACCACAGCTAAATGTGCCCAGACGTACTTAGCATTTAAAGGATTTATAAGGCAGTTCAAGTGTTAAATAATGTTTGTTAGTTCAACATGTGATCACCAACGTTCTTTCTTACATCCAAAATAGGAAGTAATCATGGACGCGCTTCCGGCTCCATCGACTCTTTCTCCAATTAACTTTGTATTGGGAAACTGTGGCCCCTCTCTCTGTGACTGCTGCTGTCAGGCTCGTCAATTTGGTCTTCAGATGTTTATATTAACCCGCTTTATATGATCCTGGTGTTTTTATTTCGCTATTTTGTCCATAAATCAAGATATGAACATTAATAACAGACAAATCAGGCGCCTTCTTTCCCCGAGGTCGCTCCTGTTAGCAACAGGTTTGATTGACAGCATTGCTAATGCCCGCTCCTTCCCCGAGGTCGCTCCTGTTAGCAACAGGTTTGATTGACAGCATTGCTAAGTGCCCGCTCCCTGCTAAACCAGCAGTGTGAGTGGGAAGGGGCGTTACCTTAAACAGCCTTGCTTTGGATTGGCTCTTTGGTTGCTATGATAATCGCAGTCGGAATTCCAAATATGGAACTGGGCTCCAAATTCGCCGCTATAACTGCTCCAGCCTCGATGAGCTTCATTTGAGCCGAATGCTGTGGGTGACATCACACTCACTTAGTCCACTTCTTTATACAGTCTATGGTTGTGATAGTGCTCTGAATGGGGAGTGACTTAGCGCAGAGAGCAACAGGAGGGGAGACTCAGAGCATCAAAACGTATAAAACATGTTAATATGTCATTTTTGGCAAATATAGCATTTTTAAACAGTAAAGGTAACATGATGATCTAAATATGTTATGTGTTCACAATTAATACTCCATAGATGTTTTGATGTAACAGTACTTTTACCAAATATAAGCAGAGTATATAGTTACACTTTGTCTCCTTCTCCTTCCTGTCTTGGTGATTTGCATATGAAGGCGTCTGGATTTAATTGCTCTTTTAATTGGTGGTGTAATTATTGCGGTGTGATCGGACAGGAGCAGATAATCCCACTCCAGTCTGACAGGTGCAAGATGAGATGACTTCATTTTATTATTTTAAACATGATTACTTTGTGCTTTTATTAGACAACAGGCCATCAATACATAGTCGTTTTAGAATGGACTTTAGAGTACATCAATATGTAGTCTTTATAGAGTGTATCAATATAGTCTATTTAGGGACTAAACCAGAACTAAACCAGGACTAAACCAGAACTAAACCAGGACTAAACCAGGACTAAACCAGTATAAAACATGTACAATGGACACTCAACACAGCAGGCCTGGAACGCAACAAAAGAGCTGTACTCTACTTGGTCTTAAACAGGACTAAACCAGGTTTAAATCAAGTTTAACTTAGCGAGGTCTAATCAAGGGTTAAACCAGGACTAAACCAGTTCTAAACCAGGACTTAACCATAAATGTTGTCTAAAGCTGTGTATGAGTAATGCGTTTGATGATTCATTAAATAAAACTGTGAAACTCTCCACTTTGGATCAGACAGCTGAAAGAACAGATTATGTAACAGCTTTTATATTGTTGTGCTAATGAAACTTCACATTCAAATGCATTTAGGAACCATTTACCTGTCTGACGTGGATATGAACAACCAATTATGTAACAATCAAACAATATACCTCCATCAAAACAGACTGGACTGTCTGCAACTTTAATACAGACTCAATATGAACTTAACTCTAAAACAGCTAGCACAAGTACCACACAATATGTCTTGCCCATGAACACAGCAACCATTTGAACCAGCAACCTTTGAGTACAGGTTAACTATTCAAACCTTAAGCCCTTAAACTACCATAGCTACCATAAACTATGTACACAAGGCCTTAAACATGTCCCGCCAAAAGACACAAAATTATCATCTGAGGAGAGTGGAGTAGGACCTCAAACCTTTAAGTGCATATGACAGTTTTTTTTTCTGATTAAGAGCAAAAAGAAGAAAAATACAGGTTGTAAAACAGAATCCCTCTACCTCTGTCATCATCAAAATGACCATCCGAAATGCTGGGCCAATTTACATGAGTATATAAGAGCAATACACTACAACTTCACAAACCTGATGCGATATGCAGTAGTTTCATTAGAGGGATGGATGCTGATTGTGTTGTGACTCCGCTCTGAAGGCGGAGTGACTTAGAGCGGAGAGCAGTAGGAGGGGAGACTCAGAGCGTTGCTGCTGTCAGGCTCGTCATTTTGGTCTTAAAATGTTCGTATTAACCTGCTCTACATGATCCTGGTGTTTTTATTTCACTATTATGTCTGTAAATCAAGATATGAACATTAATAACAGACAAATCAGGCGCCTTCTTTCCCCGAGGTCACTCCCTCTAGCGTTAGCAACAGGTTTGATTGACAGGGTTGCTAAGCGCCCGCTCCCTGCTAAACTAGTGGTGCAGACGGTAAGAGGCGTTGTCTTCAACAGCCTGGCTCCGGATTGGCTCTGTGGTTGCTATGATACACGCGTCCGGAATTCCAATTATGGGACTCGGCTCCAGATTGGCCCCTATAACTGCTCTAGCCTCGATGAGCTTCATTTGACTGAAGCCCAACAGTATGGGTGAAGTCACACTCACTTAGTCCAGTTAGTTCACTATTATGGTTGCTAGGTAACAGTTATGTAACTACGTCTACATATGTAACATCTGCTGCCCGTGTCCAACCAGGAAGTTAAATGATAAACTTCACCAAAATTCAAAAACTAGACAATATTTTTTTGTAAAATCTTAACTCTAATGATGTTAACTAAGTGGTCTAACCTGTCATATGCAGGTTCGCTGTAGATCAGGGCTCTTAATTGGTCCTTATTAATTACACAGCTGTCTCGCTCCACACTAGACATTAGCCCCATCAGATAAGCCTGGACGGGGGACAGTGTAAGGTCGTATTTATCGAGGATCCACTGCTGTGTCAACCTTGGCCCTGACAGAGACGCTAAAAGTAAAGCCATCTGTCACTCGTCTTAGAGTTTGGGTTTAAATATTTCAGGAGTCTTAAGAGGAGAAAGTGCTGAGGAGGCGAACAGCGAAATCTACCACTTTGCAATTAAAACAGGCTTCAAGTCGGACAGGCACAAGGCAGTGGAGTCTACGGGAGAAGGTCTAGGAGCAGAAGGTTTTATGCCTAGTGATATTTTATGCAAGGAATGTATGAAAAAAAAACGCTTGCATTTTTTTTTTTTTTAAAGAACTGTATGTAGCCTGCACTCGGACAGTTTTAAAAAGGTACTACGATCATAACTGAACCTGTGTTGCCAGAGTCTTAACCTGCAGATAGAGGCACATACAAGTTTTTCTCATTCTCAGTGTATGGACAGGTCTCATGTGAAAGCTCAGAACCTCCAGAATTCACTCACTGAGCTGCAGAGGCTGCACTAGCACTGGTTAATGCTGGGGTTTAGGTTGTGCCAATTCAGGAGTCTGTATATAGAGTCTAAGTGACCTATGTTGGGTAAAACAGGCAATCAAAACACAGAATGGAAAGAAAAAGTCCAAACTAAAACTCCCAAATCTCTACAACTATATCTTTAGAGGGACAAAAGTCAAATTTAAGATCTGTAATCTAAGCTATCATTTTAGCTAGCAGACCAAAATATCCCAGTGTTTACAGACAGTATCAACCATGTTAAAATGTTGTATCCAGCAATACAACTCAAGACTCAATACAAACATTTTGTGCTTTGGAGCTGGACAGACTAATAATAAAGGGTTACTAAAATGTGTGAATGAAACAAAACACAACTCCAGGTCAGTTTTTGAGGAGGTAACAACAGTCTAACATAGCTTAAGCTCACAAGAGTCCATTTTACGTAATATAGGAAACTCAAATGGGTGTTTTCTTACCGGTGACGGAGAGCTCGGTGGTCTTGCGCACCACAAACGTCCCCAGCTGGAGCTCACAGGTGTAGTTCCCCGTGTCGTCCTCTTTGACCTCCCTGATGTACAAACTGTCTCTGGTCTCAATGCTTGCCCTCCACTGCTGCGGCTTACACTCCTGCACAGAGACAAGAAAAACACATCACATACACTATTTTAAACAGTATAAAGAACAATACAACTAGAACAGCTACCAACTTATCAAATCTGTTTAAGTTTGTGGCATAAACTCATCGAGGCTGGCAGTTACAGGGGCCAATGTGGAGCCCAGTTCCATATTTGTAACTCTGACGAGTTACAGCGAGTATCATAGCAACCAAAGTGCCAACACAGAGTCGATGTAGCCGGAAACGCGCCCAAGAGCACTTCCTATTTGGAACGTGACAGCTATGTCCACTTATATATACAGTCTATGGTTTGTGTTCATAATAAAATAATATAATCGATTTCTGAACCTAACACACTAAAGGTCCTGTACCCAATGTCTTCCCATGTTTTTGAGCACAATTTGTCTTGTCCCAGTTCAGATATATTGTATAAGCAGCTCTTGAGGTCAAAATAATCTACTGTGTGCTGTCTGCATCTAATTATAGAGTGTTTTCTTATCTGAGAATCAGGAAATGTGTGTTAGCATGCTAGTTGCTGTTAGTTTTACCGTACAGGCAAAGCTCTGCTCTGGCTTCTGAAAGTTGAAAAGTGTTTATAAACTCATCGCGGTGAATAATTAGGATGCTCTGAATGCATAAGGTAAGTGAGGAATAACTTTGGAGCACTGCAAACGGTTTAAAATGAACTAGTTCTGTTTTTCACGTTTGTAAAACAGTAAAAATCAGATACAGCACCTTTAATGCATTACTTATTAAAGACTTTATAATATAGTATAACTTAATTCAATGGTGGTTGGATCGATCGACCAGAAATAAACGTTTCAACAGAAATTAGTACGCAGGGCAAAATGAGCACCGCCTTAGTTTAATTTCTTACTTTGAATAAGTGATACCAGCTGGAGGTGTAACAGGCACCAGTGGGTTTTTCAACTATAACTGAAGAGACAGCACAGTTTGGCTTCTATAGTTCTAATTAGCAGCAACATACGTTTTTCAAGTCTTATCTTCAAGTGTATTGGAGAGACAGAGGACCCGGAGAGGGCGAGGAGCTTAAACATGGCGTCATTAGTGAAAAGAACTGTCTCGGTTTCAAAGTGCTATACAGATATTAAGAGGAGGACTTATCAGCTTCCTACGGCTGCTGCTACATTTGCATACAGGGCGGTGTGAAAGGAGGGACGGCTCCACAGATGCCAACAGCTGTTTTGTAAAGAGAATAATCCATAGTAGTAGTAGTAATAGTAATAGTAGTAATAGAACTAGTAGAACTAGTAGTAGTAGCGGTAGGAGTGGTGGTTTAGTAGTAGTAACTCTAGCAGGAGTTGTTTCTCATCATTGTTTAGCTGGAAGTTACTACATAAACAAATTTAATTGAGAGGCAGTAGGGCAAATAGTAGTTGCAGTAATACCGTAGTAAGCCTTGTAATGGTAGGGGTAGTAGCGGTTCGTAGTAGTAGTAGTAGTAGTAGTAGTAGTAGTAGTAGTGTGTGTTTCATCATTTGTACTGCTGGAAATTACAAATGACTTGACTGACTCTAGTAGTACTACTCGGAGCAGCAGTATTAGGCCTATAACAATTCTAACAGTAGCAGCAATAGTGACCTTTGTAAGTAGTAGTAGTAATAGTAGTAGTAGTAGTAACATAATTTGATTATTTGATCTGATACAAAAACCAACTGAATGCATTTGTCGTAGTGGTAGTAGTCATCGTCGTAGCAGTAGTAATTATTTATTTTACTTATTATAGAAGTTGTAACAGTAAAAATAGTAGTCATTTGCCTTAAAACTTACTGACATATTCAGAATCTGCAGTAAAATGGTGTAGACACACGGCTGCATATAGTACAAGTGTTAAAGTTTGAGAAATCCAGTTAGCAGTTGTAGCGGAGGGGTTGCCCGAGGAGGTTAGCATAGCACATTATCTCCTGTAGACTATATGGCAGCTAGCATGTCCTCACTTCACCTTTCACTCCGACTTCAGTTAGCTTAGCGTAGCGTAAAAAAGTGTGTGCACTTGAGTCAGAAAGTCAAAGGAGGGTTTGAGGCCCCCATCTAAAATCATTATATTAAAGTAGCATTTTGAATTATAGCTTCATGTTCATAATGCAATGCACTTCTGGGTATGATTAAATAGGCTATATAGTTGAATAATATTTATTTTTACTTTTTTTTTTTTACAAATCTTCGCACTGAAATGGGTTGTAGAAAAAAATATTATTGGTCACGTAGCATTTGCAGTAGTAGGAGTAGTAGTAGTAGCAGCAGTAGTAGCAGAAATTCCTGAATTTATCTGTCTAGCAGTACCTACAGTATCTAGGGCACATGGGTTAGCATCTGTAACAGTAGTAGTACTAGTAGAAGTAGTAGTCGTAGTAGTAGTTGTGGCAGTCGTAGCAGTAGTAGTAATAGCAGTAGTAGTGGTAGTAGTACTAACAATATTTGGGCTTGGTGGGTTAGCATCTCTTCACAAAAATATATTATCTCTGGCTAACAAATTGCAGCTAATGACCTGAAGGGAATGGTACTCTGGTCTTCGTAGTTGTAGCAGCAGTAAGAGTAAACCTATTAGTGGTAGTAGTAGTCGTAGTAGTAGCAGTAGTTGTAGTAGTAGCAGTAGCGGTATCTACAGTATCTGGGCTTTGTGGGTTATCTTGGGGTAACAAACTGCAGCCTATAACCCAGGGGGCGTGGTCAGTTCTGATCTCGTCCAGTATAATATAATGCAGACAAACCCGATGTGAGGGGCCAGGACTGTGATGGATGGCCCCCCAAATGTCACTAAACAGCTTCATCAATGTCCACTCCTGTGTATGCAGTCCCAAGGCTACTCCATATTCATGTGATACTTTCAAAACAACTTTTACAGATAATGTAACAAGAGAGGTGCAGACAAGAACTATGGGAGCCTGAGAGGAGCGAAAGTCAATTTTCTATATCTATCTTGATCTATATGCATGTTTCCCCACAATGGGACAGATTTTCTTTGAACTTTTCGTTTTCACTGCATCATGCAAACTTGACAGACTAAATATGCAAATATGTAAATTCAGTGGTGGAAGATAATGAAGTACAAGTAGTAAAGTGCTGTACTTAAGTAGAATTTTTAGGTATCTTTACTTAAGACAAGATCAGCAAATTGCATTTGTAAAATCAACATTATACTTCTCACAAAAAATGCAAAACTCTTCCTTACCTTATACCATGTGATCTCCGGTTCAGTTCCCGGCTGGATGTACTCTTCTATTCCCGGACAGGAGATGTTTTTGCTCTTGCTCAGCTCGGCCTTTTCGTAGGACCTCATTTTGGAGTTATAGCAGACGTCAGTGTCGTTCTCCGCCACGTTTAGAGGCATGGATACCTTCATGCAGTATGTGGAGTTTCTGTGGGGAAAAACAATACAGAAAATCAATAAGATTCAGAGTAAATAAATGAGTCCGGACCATAGACTGTGTAATGAAGTGGACGTCACCCACAGCGTTCGGCTCCAGTCAAATGAAGCTCATCGAGGCTAGAGCAGTTATAGGGGCCAATTTGGAGCCAAAGTCCATATAAGGAACTTCAACCGCAAGTATCATAGCAGCCAGAGAACCAATCCGGAGTGAGGCTGTTGAAGGTAACGCCCCTTCCCGCCCACAGGTTTAGCAGGGAGCAGGCGCTTAGCAACACTGTCAATCAAACCTGTTGCTAATGCTAGCGGGAGCGACCTGGAATAACTTGTATGGTTTAGGGGGTCGAAATGTTCCGCAGTATGACATTTAAACTGATCTACTGAAACTGATATTTTTCAAGGTATTTTTGAGCAAGAAAAACACTGTGGCGTTAATGCCATATTAACGCACCTATCTAGACTGCATTTCAGGAGAATGTCAGGCAAAGCAAAAACCTATTCAAGAGAAGAGCAGGTGATGGATCTTGCTGGTAGTAGGCCTATTAGTAGTAGTAGTAGTAGTAGTAGTAGTAGCAGCAGCAGTACCTACAGTGTCTGACCTTTGTGGGTTAGATTCTCTTCCCAAAACTGTATTATTATACTGCAGCCAATAACCCAGAGGAAGTGGTCTTTTGCTGATCTTGTCCAGTATAATATAATTCAGACCTTGCCATCAGAAAAGTTACTTATTGCACCATTAAAACAAAAGTTTAATGAATGATAAAAATTTAATGTTGAATACAATTAGCTTTGATGTTCTATCAGCTAAACCCCAAGTGAAAAGAAATAGAGTCAGTGGGGTTTCTGTTGCCATAGCAATTATCAATCTGAAAACAAAATATTCTATCTTTTGAGGTCCTAAAAATGGCGCCTCTAACAGGAGACAGAAAATCCACAAATACAGAGCATAAAAGAAAGCAGCCATCTTAAAATGTATATGTTTTGAATCAATTCTAGATCATATTTCGGTACAAATATGGCAGGTTACGTCACATAATTGGAAAACTATTGGAATCATACCAAGAACATAATGATAACTTAGTCTATATCATAGACATTTTACACTTTGGAGGATAATGGTTACAACAATACAGTTGAAACCAGAAGTTTACATACACTACATAAAAAGACACATTCGCTTTTTTTCTCACTGTCTGACATGAAATCAGACTAAACTCTTCTTGTTTTAGGTCAATTAGTATTACCAAAATATTTTTTTATTTGCTAAATGCCAGAATAATGAGAGAAGGATTTTTTTAGACAATTTTTCATTACTCTTTTATGCCAATAATTAGTCTTTTGTAATTTATTTTGAATCCACCATTTATTCCACCATCTTTTTCACATGCAGTACTGTCACGACTGGGTTAGTATTAGGGATGCACTGATCCAGTTTTTTTCAGTTCAGAGTCTGAAAACAGCATTTATTTCTTTAAAATAAAAATAACATAAAACAAAACTGATCCAGATGTGTTATAGAGCTGTAACTACAAAACGAAGTACAAAACAAAGTAACTACAAAACAACATTGTGTACATAAAAATTCAAACATTATGAGATTTTCTGAGCCGATTACTACCACTGAATAGTCTTATTACATCAATGTATATGTCCAACCAGGATATCGGCCGAAGCGATATTTGGAAGTGCCGATATCCGAAACCGGTATTGTATCGGTGCATCCCTAGTTAGCATACCTGTCTCAAAGCCTTAAACTTAAACAAAAAACCTGTTCTTAAACCTAACTCTAAACTTAACCTGATGTGAAATAACATATCATCAAAAATAAACATTTGCTAGCATAGCCACCAATGTAAAGGTTGGGAAAAGATGAAGTGTACACCAATGCTAATGCTACTGTGACAGAACAGGAGAAGTCACAGTCTGCTAACAGCACAGCCATTTTGCCACTGGATCTTCCGCTTGGCTAATTCTTGACAGAACGCGTGCGTCAATATGGGCATCGATTGGTTTTGCAACGGCTGTTATTTGAACGAGGAGCGAAACTGCGACGGTCCAGGCTGATCGATGATTTCGATAGCTCCTTTTTTTTCTCCCAAACTGGCTAATAAGGCTGTTGAAATGCCCCCAAATCCCTCAAACAAATGGTCACTATTTAGCTAAATCTCACTGCTAATTTTCAAAGCTGGTCACACAAACTGAGAATAAACCAAACAACAATTACAAACATGCTAAATCCGCACATAATTAGCCACATTAGCCGTTAGCGGATTAGCTCAAATGCTGTGGTCGCTGGCAAACAGTCAACTATGCCCCCTGTGATGCTAGCTAGCCAAAGGAAACACATATGGTAAGTATTTAGCATGAACGCTGAATGCAGATTTGACATAATTTGGAGATTATCAGACATGCTCAGAGAAGATGGGTGCAAATGAGGTCCCATGGGTGCTCACAAATACAAATGATGGACATGTTTGAATATTCTGGACAGAGAGGAGAGAGAGAGAGGGAGAAGGAAAAAAGAGAAAAGGAGAGATGGAGAGAAAGAAGGTGCCTAGTTATTGCAAAACAGTTCTCATCAAATACATTCTAAAATGGATCACTTAATCTATCAGTCAGTCAATCTATATATTTTGTAGTTGCAGTTAATCGTATGATGATTATTTATGTTTTGATTTGTTTGTATTGTGATTTTAATGTCTTAATCTGCAAAGCACTTTGAATGACTTGGTGTTCGAAGTGTGCTATACAAATAAACTTACCTTGCCTCTCCTCGTCTTACGTATTGTTTTGTGTCCTTTAGCAAGACACTTCCCTCACCTATCTATCTATCTATATTTTGTAGTTGCAGAGAAAACTAATAACTACAGTACTTATAGGGTGGCTCAGTGGCAGGACATTTATCCACAAACTCGACAGTTGGTGGTTTGATGCCAGCTCCGACCCTTGCTTATTGTTTTAGAGTCCTTGGGCAAGACACTTCCTTCACTTTGCCTATGTCTGAATGAATAACGCACGAAACTGTAAAGCAATTTTGAGTGTCCAGAAATGTACCATACAAGACCACAGCAGTATTATTAGTAGAGCGGCTGTTATGACCCCTCAAGCATATTGTCATTACTATAACGTTTGATTAAAATGCATAGTCATGTACAACAGTCTGATCATGATCTGAACCAAAGAAAAAATGTTAAAGGTGAAAATAGTTCAAATCCATTGCACTTTGTCTTCCAAATACAACAGTTACTCTAAAAATCCTCTGACACTAACACGTCACCAGAGTACTGCAATTTTGTACTCAAGTAAAAGTACAGTTACATGGCTAAACATGTACTCAATTTCAAGTAGGCCTACAAGTACTGCTTCCAAAAAAACTTCTTAAGTAAAAGTACCCATGAAAAATAGTAGTTCAAGTACTAGTTATTAATTTTTTTATTGTTTTTTGTTTGTTTATTTATTTATTTAACATATTTTTAGCATAATTTTAGCTCCGTATTTTATATGAATTGTAAAGGTTAAAGCTGGATTTTGTTGTTTTTTTAACCACACTCCACATGTTCTCTGAGCTCTGTCCAATCAGAGCAGGTGATGCTGTGCTGTTAGGTGTTTTTGTGGGTTTAGAAAGGAGCAGATACAGCATGAGGACTTCATTGGGACTTGCGTTATACTCAGTAGTCATATGATTTTAAATGTAACAAATTACAATCAAGATGGCTATAATTTTACTCAAGTACAAGTACAGGTTTAAAAATCTACTCCAAAAAAGTACAATTTCCCCAAAAATCGACTCACTTACAGTATTGTGAGTATTTGTAACTTAACTTTGTAACTTTGTAACTATTTGTTACTTTGGACCCCTGTTATTGGGTTATTTGATTCTTCTAGTTATCCAATTTGAACTGGTTATAGCGAGTCCTGCATATAACTAACCTAGCCTAGCATCTGCCCCTTTGTCTGATGCTGTAGCTCAAAGTTAGCTCTAATGGCTAATCACAGACTCTTCTATTATCATATTTCTATTAGAGGGGAGTTGTTTTAATTAACAGATCCATTATGTTGCTTGGTTAATTTCCCCACAGGTGCTTCTGCTCTCTGGGGGGAATCAAATCAATCCATCTGCCAATTATTTCATATGAGAGCCGGTTCCACAGTGCGGTCTGCGTGTGCATGTCCGACAATGCACCATCTATGTAACGCTATTGTGCTATGCTAGTAGTAGTAATAGTAGTTGTAGTAGTAGTAGTAGTAGTAGTAGCATATTGTCTGCTTTTGTTTAATTGAGAAAATTCTGACAATGTATTAAAAAAAGTGGTAGCATTTAGTAGTAGTTGTTGTAGTAATAGTCGTAGTAGTGGTAGTGGTAGTAGTAGTAGGAGTAGTAGTAGTAGTAGCAGTCGTAGCCTAATAGAAGTAGTAGCAGTAGCAGTAGTAGTAGTAGTACTAATAGTATTAGTATCAGTAATAGTCATAATAGTAGCAGAAGTAGCAGGTGTAGTAGTAGTAGTAGTAGTAGCAGTAGCAGTAGCAGTAGTAGTAGTAGTAGTAGTAGTAGTAGTAGTAGTAGTAGTAGGAGTAGTAGAGTAGTAGTAGTAGTAGTAGTAGTAGTAGTAGTAGTAGTAGTAGTAGTAGTAGTAGTAGTAGTAGTAGTAGCAGCAGTGATAGAATGGAAGTAGGGGCTGAAACTGGCTGAAATTTATATCTCAGTATATATTTGAATTCCCTTGATGAAGAAAAGTTACATAGTGCACCTTTAAAGAAGCCATATTATGCTTCTGTATTATATATTGTTATAATGTGTGACATCTGTGGATCACTGTGTTATTTTTTGGACATTTTAAATTCGCAGTATTGATCTAAAGCAACTATTAAAAAAAACAAGTCTGCTGATGTCTAGTTCAAAATTGCTGCCTCTCTATGTTATGTCACTGTAAACATCATCACAATATAGAGCCACTCTGCCAGACTAACCTCCCTCTAGTGGATAGCTGCAGATTTTTTATTTATTTTTTTTGTTTTCATTTATTCCAAAATGGCTAAGCGACGCGGCTGAATCCTACGTGTATCACCGATTAAGGAAAAATAAATAAATAAACAGGAGCACAAAGCAAGTAGAGCATTGCGTGTACGGGGGACTGATCAAAAAGGGAATTTTTCAGAGCAATGGCGTTTTGAATGCAAGAGAATAAAGATTACTCAAACACGCATGAATCACTTTAAAGAGGCGGCATTATGCACAACTGACTTTTTGGAGCTTTCTCCCATGTTATAACGTAGTTCCCTCATCAAAAACATGCCTGAAGGGGTATTAGATGTCACCCATGCATGTTTGAGTAACCTAGAGATCTCTCCCGGGCCCCATTCGAACCCCCTTACGGTTAGCGTTACGATTCTATCCAAACCTCAGCCGACAATGAATGTGCGCTGATTGTGTTGTGATAGCGCTCTGAAGGGGGAGTGACTCAGCGCGGAGAGCAAAGGGAGGGGGAAATGAGCACAACACAAATGAAACTGAAACATTTGAATATAGGTGAATGCAGCATTTTCAAAACGATAAAAGGTAACACGGTGATCTAAATATGTTATGTGATAGCAGTTAATACCCCATAGAAGTAAAATACCCCCCCTTTAAGTTACAATATACAATTTCGAGTGGGTAAATGAGAGGATCACTACCTGTCCTCGGCCCAATGCTAATAATCCGAGTGCCTTAGCGTGTCGCTGTGCCCTCGGGCTGTACACGTGAGCTGAGCGAGGATCCATCTGTCACTGCATCCGCACACAATATATGTCGTCTCTACGGTAACACGTTTGACATCGTCTCCACGGTGACAGGTTTGACGGACAGCCGCGCCCATTAATGCCACAGCCTCACCTGCTTGTTACCACGGCGATCGGCACTGGGACTCAAAAGGGATGAGTTGGGTACATTTGGAAAGTAAAGCTTGTTTTGGGAAGTAACTGTAGCATTGCTCAGTAAGTAAGAAATGCAAATTCACGTGTTTACTATTTAGACGTATTTAATGACGTCTTCTATTTCATATTGTGACTTGCAAATCAGGTTGGGTTAAACTTTAAGATAACTACACCTGAATCTTGAAGAAAGAAAAAAAAAAGGTTTATTAAAAAGGGGTATTACAATTCTATGGGATATTAATTGTTGTTAACACATAAGTGAATTGGACGGCTACCCATAAGGAGGGCTTGAAAAGTTCCCGTGAAAGATCACTAAATTACTCAAATAGGGTAGAAGGGTAGAACAGTTAATATACTGATTATTTGGTGTAGATACATGGAAACACCAACATTTTATTTATTTGTTTTGCACTTATACAACATATAACAATAAAAAGGACACAGTATATAAAAAGCAGGTGCAGGAAGAGGCAAAAAACCCAAAAGGATTTATGATGATCAAATATTACCATGAAATATCAAACACTTCCTTCAAATCTTTATAAATGGTATTTCTGATCTGCCGTCACGAGCCACATGTGAACGTGGTATCTCAGGCAAAACTCAGCTCTTGATGTGACACAAGTTGGAACATGTACATTTTGATTTTGACGAGTATTGTATCTATGAATGTCTGCATTAGTTTTAAAGTAAAACAGGGGTTCAGGGTAACTTTTGTCACTAATAAATAAGCATCTTACAAAAATGCCTTAGAACTGAAATCCTACCCCATCTGAAAGCCTGACATCAGCATATTTTACTACACTCAAAATGACTCACGAAAATAACCAAAAGCTATAAATAAGTCCATTAATATTATTGCCCAAGAATCAGGAAGTGCACATTAGCATGCTTGTTGTTGTTATCTTTACAATGATGGCAAAACTCCGCTCTGGTTGGTCTCTGAAAGTTGTGAAACACGCTTATAAACTTATCGTGGTGAATAATTAGGATGCTCTGAATGCATAAGGTAAGTGAGGAATAACTTTGGACCACTGCAAACCGTTTAAAACAAACTAGTTCTGTTTCTCACGTTATTAAAAACCTTGTCACTAATATCTAAGCGTACAAGTCATACATTATAATTGCTAGCGGAACATCAGCATATTTTACCATCTGAAAATAACTCACCCCAATAACTGAACGCAATAAATAATTCTTCAAAGTGATGTTAATAGGAACACATTACCAAAGTCAAAGTGAAAATGTGCCCTTGATTTGACAAAGTTGAGAAAAAGTAGTCCACGTTAAGCCGAGCACCCCGTCTGAACCCTGTATGGTGCGAGAGGGCGGCACCCACTCCTCCTAAATCACACTTTTATGGGCGGCCATATTTACGACAGGCCTCGCGAAGGTCGTGGCGAGGAGGGAAGAGTATCGCCACGGCAACCTGTGCGTCCAGCTCGTAACTCACCTGTCAGCTCCTCCGCAACCCCGTCTCGCAATGATGAACGAGGCAAGAGTCCAGCAACCGCCAGACATGGGCCTGGTCTGCGCTGGTTTAAAGTGACAGGGTTTCATGTTCGTCTAGTTCTGACTCAGTTTGGTGGGATAGAACCTGCGCTAAATATTTATCATAGTTTTACATCAGTTAAGTGGCAGTTTGTGGGGGAAAAGTTGAGAAGAAAAGTAAAAAAAACACAGGAAGTATGATTGCTAGGTAACAGTTATGGCAGTACCCATAAAAAAAAATGGACATAGCTAACATGCTAGCCACGTTCCAAGTAGGAGGTGATCATGGGCGCGCTTCCGACTCCACCCATCGGCTCCAATTCACTTTACATTGAAACACTGTTGCCCCACTTTATGTAAATGCTGTTGTATGTTCGTATTAACCCGCTCTACATGATCCTGGTGTTTATATTTCGCTATTGTGTCCGTAAATCAAGCTATGAACGTTCATAGCAGATGACTCAGGCTCATTCTTTCCTCTAGCGTTAGCAACAGCTTTGATTGGTGGAGTTGCTAAGCGCCCGCTCCCTTCTAAACCAGTGGTGTGGGCGGGAAGGGACGTTACCTTCAACAGCCTCGCTCCGGATTGGCTCTTTGGTTGCTATGATACTTGTGGTTGGAATTCCAAATATGGAACTCGGCTCCATATTCATCCCTATAACTGCTCTAGCCTCGATGAGCTTCATTTGACTGGCGCCAAACGCTGTGGGTGACATCACACTCACTTAGTCCACTTCTTTGTACAGTCTATGGCTTCACCACTACGTATGTCACATCTGCTGCCCATGTCCAACCAGGATAATTATAAGATCGTAAATTATATACTCCACCACCAATCTTACTTGCTTTGCCTGGAAAACTCCACAATATGACATTAAACTTATCCATCTCCATGTAGACAAGATGACGACATCACCAGGTCAACTTACAGGTCAGATCCATGGAGGAGCGACCCCACCACAGTAAGAATGCATGTTTTTCAAGCTGTTTCGAAGCAATAATGCCACCCGTGATTAGATAAATTGAAGAGGACAGGTTTTAAATTAGATTGTAATAAAGTCTGCAAATAAAAATAGACGTGAAGTTGTTTCGTCCTGAGGCGAGACACACAGTTCACCCACGTCTCTCACTCCAGTCAAGAATTACAAGAAATCTATCCCTTTTAACATTCATGAATTCATATTTTAATTTGATACTTGATTTCCATATACACTACAAGCCTTAAGACGTATCAGAGGTCACTGTAGAGGACATTATCAAACTGGGTTAACTACAGCTGCTAATTAGCGTGTAGCATTTTCTTTTAAATTATCATAGCTTCCACTGAGGCTAGCGTAGCATCAGTTTGGGGAAATAATCGAAGTTCTGACAAGCATTACGATTAGATTTGAGATTTATGTTTTAATAATGGGATTCTGTTCAAAGTTCACCTTTTAAACACGTCCAGAGGAACTGACAAAAAGACTGAAATCTGAACTGGCAAACTAATACAAGAATCACATTTCAGTCGTTTTGATTCCATTGCGATTAATCTCGCGGTCCTAAAGCATCAGTAACTTTGCGCATTACTTTCAGCTGGTACCTCGGGGGAGTTTTGACTGTCACGCCCTCTGCTCATCTCCGCAGCGACCCGACTCGTAACAACCGTAAACAATTTGTCGCCATTGTATTCTCCCTCTCTCTCTCTCTCCCCTATCCCGGAGTGGTTCGCTCGCCCATAGGCCCCTGGCTGTAATGTATATGCAGACACCCCACTGTGCATATCAAATGAGTTTTTATAGTGACAATGGGAGGAGAAGAGGAGAGAGGAGATGAATCAAAGTCGTCTATAGTCTAAAGGGACTGAAAATACTATATATACTTAAACACGTTACATATTTGATCAGTTTGTAATTTTAATTTGGGGTATGTATTCATGGGTTTCAAGTTCCTGATATAGGCGCAATTTTGAGGACTATTTCCCCAAAAGATCATATAAATATTGTGTTTTACATTTTTTATCACTATGGAAACAATCTTTAAAGGGCCCATATTACGCTATTTTCTGATCTAGGTTATAATCTTATTTCCTCATCTCAAACAGACCTGGAGTTGTGTTTTGTTTCATTCACACATGTTTAACACACAAGTTCGAGTTCTTCTCTCAAACGGAAAACACTCTGTTCCACCTTGTGATGTCATTAAGTGGTATTCCATATTGTGCTCCACTGTGCTTTGAAACTCCATACACCTTCACTAGAATCATTTGGAATCATTTCAGCCCTGGAATGTCTAATCTCTACTGAAAAAAAAGGTAAAAATGAGCTGCTAACTTGAAAACTACCGCTTCATGACATCACAAGGTGGAACCTGACATCACAAGGTGGGAAAGAGAATTTTGAGGTTTGGAGATGTAGACAGACTAATAATCAAAGATTACTCAAACGTGTGAATGAAACAAAACACAACTCCAGATATGTTTTTGATGAGGAAACAACATTTTAACATGGATCAGAAAATAGTGTAATATGGGCCCTTTAAGAAAAATATTCAAAATGATGGAATAAGAATTGGCTGTTCAAGTTGCTACTGGTGATTCTAGTGGAAAAGCATATCATTTAAAGCTGGACTATGTAATTTTCTAGGCATTCTAGGTAAAGCGATGTCGTCATGGAGACAAGCAAGTGGCTTTCAGCAAAGAGATTTTTTGTGAACATTTCAGCATAATTTGAACCAATCTATTGTTTAAACAATGAATGTGAATAAATAGACACGTCTGCTTTAGAATAAAATAAAGAAATAAAAAATCCTGAGCTACGTCAACACTGGCACTGGTTTAACACAGGAGTATTTCTGTCACTGTTATTTTGGCTGTAGCCTCTCTTTCTCTTCCCTCACTCTCTTTCTCCTCCCTCCCTCTCCCTCCCTCTCTCTCTCAGCTGAGGGAGATTCTGAAAAATAAATGTGTGTGCTTCTTAGAGTGCTTTAAATATAGTATAAATCTCTGGGCCTGCTACAGTGAAAATCAAGTTTGAGCCCCAAGTCATTACCCCTCTCTCCCTCTCTCTCTCTCCCTCTTGCTCTCTTCCTTCTCTTTATTTATACTCCCCTGCCCCATCCTTCCTCTTTCCTCGGTCCTGTGACTCTCTCTCTCCTCCCTATCCCCTCTTTTCTCCCTCTTTCTTTCTTTTTATCTTTCCTTATTTCTCTAGCTCCACCCCACTCATCCCTCCCCCTTTCTCTCTTGCTCACTCAATCCCTGCTTTCTCTATGTCTCATTCTCCTCGCTCTCCCCCCTCTCTCTTGTTCTCTCCCTCTCTCCTCTCACTCTCTCCTCGCTGTATTTCTTTTCTACCTGGCTCTCTTTCATCTCTCTCTCACTAAGTATCTATCTCTCCTTCTCTTCTCTGTTTCCCCTCATTGTCTCTCTGTCTCTCCCTTTATGTTTTCTCATCCTCTAACCTCAGTTTCTCTCCCTCTCTCTCCCCCTCTCTCTCTTTCTTTCCCAGCTGACTCTCTCTCACTATGTATCTATCTCTCCTTCTGTTTTTCTCCTCTTTCTCCCTCTCCCTCCATCTATCCTCCATCTCTTTTCCTCCCTCTCACTATGTGACTTCTCTCTCCATTTTAGTATTTGAGTGACAAGCACAGTATTGCAGATGTCTAGCTCTCCAATCTGGTACAAAACAAGAAGGAGAGAGAGAGGGAGAGGGGGAAGAGGGGGAAGAGAGGGAGAGAGAGAGAGAGAGAGAGAGAGAGAGAAAACTGTTGATAAGGAAAAAAGTTGGATGCCAAAATTCTGCTTACCCCAAACTAAGGTAGTATAAAGAAGTGGACTAAGGGAGTGTGACCTCACCCATAGCGTTTGGCTTCAGTCAAATGAAGCTCATCGAGGCTAGAGCAGTTATGGGGCCAATTTGGAGATGAGTTCCAGACGCGAGTACCATAGCGACCAAAGAGCCAATCCGGAGCCAGGCTGTTGAAGGTAATGCCCCCTCTCCCCCACACTGCTGGTTTAGCAGGGAGCAAGCGCTTAGCATCGCTGTCAATCAAGCCTGTTGCTAACGCTAGTGGGAGCGACCTCAGGGAAAGAATGTGCCTGATTTGTCTGTTATTAATGTTCATATCTTAAGGATCATGTAGAGCAGGTTAATACAAACATTTTAAGACCAAAATGACAAGGCTCACAGCAGCAGTCACGGGGGGGGGTGTCACAGTTTCTCAATGTAAAGTGAATTAGAGTCAGAGTCAATCCTATTTGGAATGTGGTGGCTAGCAGCTTAGCTATGTCCATTTATATGTACAGTCTATGGTTGAAACTACTAGTTTATTTCTGCATCAGGTAAACACAATAGCTATAACTAAAGCAAAAACACTGTTTCAAAATACCCAAACCAATCATTTGTTCTTCCACTCTTCTCTTGTACTTAAGTACATCTTTGGCTCTATCTTGCAATGGCAAAATCACATTACAATATTATATGATTCCATAATTAAAGATGCACTATGTCACTTTTCTGATGGGTCTGCAACTTTCTCGTCTCCATAGAGATATCATTGCCTTGCTTGGAATGTACCATATAGAGTTTAATTTATATCTTAAATTTATTCAGTTGGAGGTGTTTTTATAGCTAAAAATACATTGAAACACATGCATTCTTATGGTAAGATGGGTAATCTCTCCACAGATCTGACATGTAACTTCAAGAAGGTGGCAGACCTTCCACCACAAAAGCTGCACATTTAAAATACCAAAAACCAAGTGTTTGTTCCTCTGTCATACCCTAGTAGTTAGAGCTGGTATCTTTGGCCCCATCTTGCAATGGTCAAATACTCTTAGAAACATATTTACAAATGAAAGACATTTTGGATTACACAATAAACATTATAATTTAACATAGCACAGTCAGTGGTACAGTTTCACCATATCATTTGAGTGACAGTCAAAGTATTGGTTATGTTAGCAATATGGTAAAAAAAAAAGAAGGAGAGAAGGAAAGACAGGAGAGCTAGGAGAAATAGCTAAGAGAGAGAGAAACCATAATAAAAAGGCTTATGATAAAATAAAAAGCTGATTGTTTTACTTTGGGGACACAGTAAATGCACTATGTATTAGAGGAGAAAGGGAAAAAGAAGAAAGAGGAGAGAGAGAGAGAGAGAGAGAGAGAGAGAAAACTGTTGATAAGGAAAAAAGTTGGATGCCAAAATTCTGCTTACCCCAAACTAGGGAAAGAGAGAGGGAGAGAGAGGTAGGGAGAGAGAGCAAGAGAGAGAGAGAGCAAGAGAGAGGGAGAGCAAGAGAGAGATGGAAAGAGAGAGGGAGGGAGAGTGAGAGGGAGAGAGAGGGAGGGAGAGAATGGACAGGAGACAGGGGAATTGTGGGTAAAGGAAGGAACAAGTTGGAGCCAAAATGATTGCTGGGAGGGAGTGGCCTTTGTAACATTTGTGCTGTAGATAAAAGCCATCTGATATGAGGAGGAGGAGGTCAGGGAGGAGCAGATCAGATAGCACAGGTTAGCATGGGGTCTGATAGCTTCCTTTTGTATAGGATGGATCTAAGAAAGCAAAGAGATACTCGGGTACATAGAGAATTTCAACTAGATTTCATTGTACGAGTGAGTGTACTTATTGCGCTTACGTAACTGTGAATACATGGAAGTATCTCTGTCAGGAAAATTATTGGGTCGAAAAGTTATGCCACCATATTACAATCCATTGAATTTATATCTGTGGGGTCTAGTTGCTAATAAAAAACAACTTACAATACAGTGCTAAGCACTTTTGACTAAAGGGGTTCCACAGGGTTCCATGTTAGAGCCACTTTATTATCCCTAACAACTGATCAACTAAAGAACTGTATGATTTTAAAATTAAGTGCAATAGTTCAATGTACATACAATTTTGTGACTTATTTCAGCTAAAGCCAGTGGTAAAATATGTGTTTTAATTTGGC
>KN470858.1:118041-163750 GCA_000787095.1 Periophthalmodon schlosseri | reverse complement strand
TTTAGTGTCGATTAGTGTCTGATTTTCCAGATTCACTTGGCAGTTTTTTGGGTTTTTTTTTGCTTTTGTACAAAATACAACAGCACCCAGCTAGAACAGAATGGTCACTAGAACAGCAATCTCGGTCATTTCCACCCTAATGATATCTCTATGAGGCTTTTGCAGAGTCACAATAAAATCAATAAATACTGACAGATCACGCAGTGGACCGGGAGCTGCTTGTGGATATCACTGGTGGTGGATATAGAAAAGCTCCTTTGCTTAGTAATGACCAAATGACCCATTGAAAACAGCTATTTTCAGCTCTCAATTTTGTCCTTGTTCTTTGCCCCTGTTTTCACACAATACATTTATTCATTTTTAGCTTGCCTCTACACGTCTTAGCACTCAATAGTCATCAAGGCCATGTTTTGTTTTGTTTTGTTTTTCTTCTAAAAGTACTATTTGACATTTACAGTAAGCAGCAAAAAATGGGGATGAAGAGTGGAGAGACATTCAATGAACTGCCAGTGTAAGGAATCCAGAATGTAGTCTAGGGATACAGTTTTGTCTAATTAAACTACTCCTTAATGCCATATATTTGTATATTTCCCATACACTGTTGTGACAGCAGTGCAGCAGTTTTCAAGTACAAATCAACAAAAGCATCTACATGTTGTTTAACCTTAACTCTCTTCACATTTTTGTCTTTATAAACTGTATTGCATCTGCATTTAAAAGCATTCACAGTCTATAGAGGATTAAGTTGGCTCTCCTGCTGACAGTTTTCTTTGTCTCATTGCGTATAATCAGCTGGGGTATACTGCCAGCCGTTTAGGTCATAGCATTAATGATTGTCTAGAAGTCTAGTCACTATTATTAAACATCAATGCAATTTCATCAAAGCCAGACACTTTATTTGATAGAGAGATTAACATGATTTGCGTCACATTGTGAAATCACTGGGAGGAGGGGGGTGAATGGGTGCAGGTAAAGCAATGGCAGCTTAAAACAGGTCACCAACCCAGTTTTAAAGGGGATAAAATGAAATACAGAGACTTTTTTGGGTCTGACAGACTAAATATAGAGTTGATGTGCCCTAAGACTGCGCAAGCTGCCCACTTCTTTCTTTCAAAGTCCTCATTCTTTTTCTCATCTAAACTGGTCAACTGCTGCAGTGCTATTTTGGCATCAGTCCTAAATAGGCCATTAAAACACCTGGTTTTAGTGGGGCACTGTTATGGGACACAGGGCTTAAGGCAAGAGCTAGACTTTAGTGAACCAGGGTCAAGTTAACACCTAGACAGAAATATAGTCTTTTCAAAATCAGTGTCTCAAAGTATATTTAATGCATTCAGTATCAAAGGTGCACTATGTAACTTTTCTGGTCGCAGGTCTGCCACTTGTATATCTCCATGGAGACAAGCAGATGACTCCACCAGACCATGTATTAGATCAGATCTGTGGAGAGGCAACCCTGTGCTCACAATAAGAATGCACTCAATGTATTTTGATCGAAGCTAAGTTAATTTCTTTACTGTGGAACAGTTTTGTAGTCAAAGCAATCCAAGGACGCCAGCAAGTGTCAGGTCCTTTGCCACATGGTACACCTTTAAAGAAAGTATATGTATGGTATGCAAGATAAATAGGTGCCACACTAGTGCAAGGTAAAAGTACTGACCCCCCAAAAAGTATTGTTCCATCTGCCATGTATTAAATGATAAGTCGATATAGTCTTAGTAGTACGGTGACAGGCCTGCCAGCTTGTTATAATCCGGGCGATACTGCACTTAATACTTTGCAGTGTGTCTACATCAATCATTTATGCCTGACCTGTATTTGACTTGAATTCTCCTTGCACTTCTCAATTTATTCCACACTGTATATTTTGGCACCTTTTGCAAAGCTTTAACATAACGCTATGTGCCAATAAGGGAACATTTTCCACATTCTTGAACCCCCCTCTCTTTCTCCAAGTAATAAGAAAGTCACATTTCAAAGATACTTAGAAACAGAAGACTAGAACTAGATATCTGAATAGTAAGTAATCTTAAAAAGCAGCAGAATCCCATTTGAATAATTAATCCTTACACAGCTGTCATTCACTTTGCACTTCTTTCATCCAGGAAAGGACAGTGCAGGCTACATTAACATTTGTGATTAGCCAAAGGACATCTCTCCCTCTCTTCCTCATTCGTTATGCTAATCTGCGTCTCACCACAGGGGGATTTGAGGAGAATAACTCACACGCGAGCCTTCTGCAAAAGTATTAATAAGTGTGTGATTGTATTACTGGCACACTGGGTATCATAGCTGACCATGCACACTATACCATATCCCTGAGGTGTCTGTGTTTTTGCAGTCTGGAGATTGGGAGCGCTCATGTTTCATTGGAGGGATTTACAGGCTGCCGGACTTGTGATGTAATGCGAACTAAAGATGGACTATAGGAGCAGTGGAATAGTGTGAGTGAGTTGTTGTGAGTACTGGGCTAAAAGCTTTGTGATGGCTGTGTCCTCTGCCCTCCCGGGTGTTACTGCTGTCGTGGTGGATGGATACATACTCAGCTTTTAAAGGCATATCCCCCTGGCTATAGTCAGTGGGAAGCTATTTTTGTTTAGTGGAAATAGTGCCATTTAGTTTCCTATGCAACCTGGAAAATGACAGCATGAAAGACTTGCGTAATACCAGCTACTTCCACAATAATACTTGACATCATGAAGTATTAGAAGGTGAAAGCGAAGTGGGTTTGACATATGCTGGATCGTATATCAATGGATTTCAGCTTCCTGTTTATGGGTTCCATTTTTCATACTGCAAAATCCATTTGTACAATTTGTCCTGTTGTGTTTTTTTGTTTTGTTTTTTTTTACTCTAGATTTAACGTTTTGCACTGCATGTCCTGGATTCTGTCTTTTTTTTACAGGACAAAACATGATTATAGTTGGAATGTAACCGCAAATACTATGTTGTCACAAGTGGTTTGTCTATGTGCTGGAGAGTCAGGTCATCTGGCACAACATTTTCATACCAAAAGTTTAAAAAATGGTTAAAGGGCTTATATTATGCAAAACTGACTCTTATGAGCTTTTAGCCATGTTAAAATGCTGTTACTTCATCAAAAACATACCTGAAGCTGTGTTTTGTTTGATTCACACTTTTGAGTAACAATTTATTGTTAATCTGTCTACATCTTCAAAGCTCAAAATGCCCTATTCCACATTGTGATGCCATGAAGCTGCAGTTTTCAAGTTAACAGCTACGTTTTACCTTGAGTTCCGTAGAGATTGGCAATTCCAGGGCTGAAATTATCAATATGATTCAAGTGTAGGTGTATGGAGTTTAAAAACACAGTGGAGCACTTCCTGTATTACCACATGACATCACAAAGTGGAATACAATGTTTTCCGTTTAAGAGAAGAACTCTTATGCAGGGTTTGTGCGTTAAACATGTGCGAATGAAGCTAAACACAACCCCAGGTATGTTTCTGATGAGGAAATAACATTATAACATAGATCAGAAAATGGCATAACATGGCTTTTAACATCAACAACATCGATTCTTAACAATATGAACACATTTTTAAAAACTTGAAAGACACATGACACCGGTCTCTAATTAACATATCTGTGGCCATAGTCAGACAGACAGGATGACGGATGTTGTTTTGTCCACATTTTCAAAGGTAATTTACAACTGAAAAGCGGCTGGATCCTTACATTTCTCTGCCTGGTAAATGATAAACCTCTGAAAGTCCAAACAGTTGGCTCAAAGGAACTAAAACCCTGAGAGTCCAGGCTCTGCTTTGAGCTTAAGTGGACTGACACTGTTTTGTCAACACACGGACAAGTTTCAAAAGCCGGGATCAACGACGTCTCAACCACTCATCACTGCCAAAGAGGATGTAGGCTAGTCTCTGCCTCCAGACCATGTGCACTTTATTTTGAGAAATTCAACTTGGAGAATAGTTTTAATGTAAATATAATTAAGAAAAAAATAATAATAAAGTGCTTTTGGGTGTTTTGCGTCACAAAAATGGAATACAAGTCAAGTCAAGTCAAATGTATTCATAAAGCGCATTTAAAAACAACCACAGCTGCTCAAAGTGCTGTACAAAGGCAATATAAAGTGCAATCTTATAAACAAAACATGCAAAAACACGATAAAACAACACAATACAAGTGTCCCGCTCAGCTTGTGTTAAAAGCCCCTGCAAACAAATGAGTTTTCAACAAAGATTTAAAAATATTTAAAGACTAGGTTCTAATACTCAGAGTCTGGGGCCAGCTACAGCAAAACCCGTTCCCCTTGAGTTTTTAGCCGAGACCTTGGAACATGCAAAATCATCTGGTCATGGAAAACACTTCAAGGACAAGCAAAATTGGATACTTTGGTACCACAATCGCAATTCAGTAATCTGGTAACAAAAATGTATACACACACCTGCACCTGTGTTCAATGTTTTATTTGGACTTATATACTGATTTTGTTAGTATTGTATTTTGAACAGGGCACCCATGAAAAAGAGAGTCTAAGTGCTCTCAGTGGGTTCCCCTGTATAAATAAAGATAAAGATAAGCAAGCTTTATATGTCCCGCAATGGAGAAATTACAGTGTTGCAATGCAAAGTATGATAACAGCAAGAGAACAAAAAAATATGCTGTCAAAAATCAATTTAAAAATAAACCGTCTTACATTCTGTGAGCTAGTTTGATTTGATTTGAGTTCCGTCTTACATTCTGTGAGCTAGTTTGAAAAAGTTGTGACAGTGGAAACGTTTACATTGCCAATTATTACAAGAGCACTAGAAAATCAACCCAATAATTAAGATCTGATTCTTGTGTGTTTTCTTGCCCGAATGAAATCTGGTAACAACAAATCTCAGTTAATCAATGGATTTTTGGAGTAACTGTTGGAAGACAAAGTACAAACATTCATTTCTGTCTTTCCCACGTTCGTTTGCCTTTTTTGCATACTGTTTCATGTCAGAACTTGGTGTGAACAAACAGAAAGAAATCAGATTACTCACACCAGATGTAGCTGTTTACATGACATTTGAATAACCTGATAACTCCAGAAATCAGATAATGATCAGATTTTGATGTGCATGTAAACACAGGCCGTGAGAGATAATCTAGACTATGGAAATGTGCCATGACTTATACAGGCCACTGAAAGGAGACGCTGGACACATTTTACTGCCCCACATGGAGGGAATAAAAGCCGCTAATGAAGGCTTTTAGGGGGCTATTATTTGGAGCTAATGAATTTCAGCGACAGGGCAGTTTGATTTAAGGGAGCTAATGCCTGCATCCTGAGTGGAAGGTCTTTCTTACAACCTCAAATATCCTCAGCCCTATTCACCTTATTCCGGAAGTTGCCGTGGGCGCCGCCATCGTCATTTGGATCGTATTATTTTGCATGGGGCTGGCGATTTTGACAGCAAATAAGTTTTATTCGGACTACAGAGCCGTTGTTGACTTGTTGGCGCACATGAACATAGAACATTTTACACAAATCAACACTGCTTTTCCCGAATTCGCCATTGAAAAGAATGGGATTCCCTCTTAACTTGAAGAGCCACCACAAAGGAAGTGCAGTTTGGAGCGTTAAGAGGCAAAAGTGATGGGGCTGAATAAGGTCAATAGTGAGGTCTTCTTTTATTCCAGATGCCCTTCTACAGGTGTTTATGTCCATGTGTTAAGATGAAGTTACAGCTCAAAGTTGGAGAATGGAATTACTGACCGTGACAGCAAAAGCAGCGATCAGACAAACTGTTCTAGACATGATGGTAGACACAAAAAGGAAAAAAATATTGAAAGCGTCTTCTCTTTGTGGCTCATGTGTCTTTAAAACTCTCTTCCCCAGTCTGTTATTGTGAGAAGTCACTCAATATGTGTCAGCCCATCATAGTGATCTGGCCTTCTCCCTCTCTTCCCTCTTTCACCTCTCTCCTTCTCTCCTTTCTCTTCTCTCTTTGTGGTTTTTCCTCCTCCCCCCCTCTTTCACCACTCTCGCTTCCCGCTCTCTTACCTTCTCATCTCGTTCTCTTTTACCCCCCCCATTCTCGCCCTTCTCACCCTTCACACTGGTCTGGCCTCTTTCCTTATTCTCGCATCTGTCCCATCTCTGACATCCCCTCTTTCACCCTCATCCCTCCTTCCTCTTCCCTTCGATCCCTCTCTCTCTTTCTCTCTCTCTCTCTGTCTCGCTCTCACACCCTCTCTCTTGCTCTCAAACCCTCTCTCACCCTCTCTCTCTTTCACCCTCTCTCTCTCTCTCTCACCCTCTATCTTTTTCAAACCTCTCTCCCCTCTCTTTCCTCTCTTTCCTATCTCTGGCCTTTTTGTCTGCTCTCGCATCGCTCCCATTTCTGACATCCCCTCTTTCACCCTCATTCCTCTCTCCTTTCTCTTCCTTCCCTCCCTCCCTCTCTCTCTCCCCCTTCTCTCTCTCTCACTCAAACCTCTCTCCCCTCTCTCTCCTCAATCTGGCCTCTTTCTCTCACCCCTCTCTGACTGCCCACCACCCTCTCTCTGTCCCTCTCTCCTCCTCCTAGTGGCTTTTCCCCCCCCCCCCCCCCCCCCCCCCCCTGGGGCCCCCCCCCGCCTCTCTCTCACCCTTCTATCTTTCTCTCTTTCTCTCTTTCATCTCTCTTTCTTGCCACCCTTCACAGCGGTCTGCACTCTATCTCTATTCTCTCACCTCTCCCATGTCTCGCCTATCTCTCTCTCTAACTCTATCATTCTCTAGCTCTCTCTCTTTCTCTTTCTTTCTCTGCCTTTCTCCCTCTCTGACTTGCCCCTCTCTCCCGCCTCTCTCCCTTCTCACCCTTCACAGTGGGGTAGGATTTCTGGCCGTGTGAGAATCTGGTTCGGTGTTGACAAGCCCATAGACTCAGTAATGTGTCCCTGAAGCCAGCTGCCACTCTGTGCAAATGGAGCCAGTCACCCACAACTGAACCAGGACTAATCTGATGGGTGATTAAGGCCCATTCGATGCACTGCGGAGCTTTTTCCAGCGGTTGCCACGATAATGAATCTTCCAGGGAGGCTTTCCACTGCTATCGGCTGTAATGCACCTCACGTTTTAAGGTGTGCATTGTGGTAGGCCGCACTGCTATCGCTGTTTTCGCTGTGCGGTTTGAACTTGGACTGAACTTGGTCTGAACTTGAATTGCATTAAGGGATTATGCCCAGCCAATGTGGAGCAAACCGAGATGACTCATTTGTAAGGGCGCGCAACAATACGGAACTTTAATTTGATGTAGCACTAACCTCTGGCTGAATTTGGATGAGTAGATTAAAACATACAGACCTTCAAGACTGGTAAACTTAACTTGTATGTGACAATTTGCTTACACGTTCACTACATTCACAAACTCAGGAGGAAACTAGTACACTGTTCTAATCTGATTTTTAAGATGGGACCCACCCCACAATTAGACCTATCAAATCAAGTGAACTGGAAAATTCAGTTCATACTCCCTGTGGCTCTTGGCTTTGTCCCACCGTCTGAACAATAATGTGGATAATGCAAGTATTTCCATGTCATAAATCACTACATTCACAAACTCATGAGAAAACTGGTATACTGCCCTAATCTGATTTTTAAACTTCAGGTAAACTCAGGACTCTCATTGTTGGAAAGTTATTCTAATTTCACAAATGGAGTAGCACAACTGGACAATTTTGTTTGTACAGTTTTATGGGCAGTTTTTGATCAGCCCTATAATTTATTTTGTTGGTGAATAATAAAAAATCCTTTGTGATTTCCCGGATTTACTGCAAAATTTTGATGTTTTCTTTACTAATCCAAGCCTATTGCGTTAGTAGACACCTGTGGATTTTTCATTTGTATAATTTTGAAAGTTATAATGTGATAGTCCCACATCTTGAATCAAGGCACACTATCTTCTGACCTATCTGTGATTAACTTATAATTGAAATAATTGAACTGTTTTATTTTCCCCAGATTGTGACCCGTGGCTGTGAGACGTTCGAGATGACCCTGAGGAGGAACAGTCTGGGTCAGCTGGGGTTCCACGTGAACTTCGAGGGCATCGTGGCGGACGTGGAGCCCTTTGGATTTGCCTGGAAAGCCGGGCTGAGGCAGGGCAGCAGACTGGTGGAGATCTGTAAGGTTGCCGTGGCGACCCTCACACACGAGCAGATGATAGACCTCCTGAGAACCTCCATTAGTGTCAAAGTGGTCATCATCCAACCGCACGAAGACGGGACGCCAAGGAGGTAATACTGATTTATATGCAATTACTACTCAATATTAAGTAGTCTGGTGCAATAATAATGCAAGATTGTCTATTTTGGTGAGATAATTTTGTGTTGCAGTGCATGTAGGAAGACTGCTCACGCTGATTATAATTTGGGGCAAGAAATATGGTCACAATTACACCGAAGCGTGGGCAATATTGCGTCTTCATAGTGGCAAGTTTTTGTTTTTTTATGGCTATGAAACACTTTAGAGCCCTATGTGTAAAAGTTTGAGCAGTCAAGCCTCAAATGCAAAACAATACAGAACTGCTAACACATGCATGAATCACATAAAATGCAACTTTGAGTAAGCTAATAGTGAAGAAACACCAAATATAACAGTTAAAGCTCAAAAAACTTGATTTTGCATAACATGTCCCTTTAAATCCACCTGTTAATCGCTTTCGGGCTGCATTACAGAGGCTGACCAATAGGGGCAGTGGGTGGGGGAAATAGACGGCATATGTCCATGTTTGAGCAGGAAGCTACTTTATATCATAATTTCCCCCACTCCTAATCTATAAAATAAAGTGAACAGGAAAATTCAGTTCATATTCCCTGCGGCACTTGGCTTTGTCCCACCGTCTGAACATTTATGTCCACAACGCAAGTATTTCTATATCATAAATCAGTAAACCTAACCCACTTCTTCCTGCTACAAATTAAGACCTGCTTTCAGTGCTGTTGTGAGCTATTAAACAGGTGTCCCATACTCCACAACACTGTAGTAGCTTTCCTCATCTTTTGTACAGCTGGGGCAAATTAGCTTGACATTTGCGCTCATATTTCCACTGATTAACATAAAGAAATGCTTACACACCTTTTCTGCTACAACTGCATTATGTTCCTGCTCTGATTTCTCTGGAGAAGATGGTTTCTTCGTTTCAATGTGGCTTTGTTTTTGGCGATACAGACAGTCACACACATGAATAGTCAGCAGTTTCCACTAATGATAATGAGGCTTGCGTTTTGATTAATAGCTCGACTCCTGCTGCCTTTGTCTGACAGCTCACATTTGGAGATTGCTTTTTTCATACAATGTCCTATTCAGTAATTAGGACGGGAGTGTTGGCTTTATGATTGAGGGGGACTCCCATGATAATAAATAGACTTGGTGGTGTCTTTGTGCTAAAGGAAGGCCTATGAGAAAGCTCTGTAAACCGCATCTGCCTGTGATGCGTTTAAGTGACAGACAGAGCTGGGAAATTACATCCTTCATTCTCTCACACGCATATTTATGACAGCTTTGTTTGGTCGGTGAGTCAGACTGACAGATTTGAGGGCTGCCAAATGCTGTCTTCTTCACACTTACAAATTGTCAAAGTAGAATGACAGAAATAAAATGTTAAAAGATGCTTGTTGTGGGAGTGTGTGAGACTGGTTAGCCAACTTAATTTTTCTGGATGGAGAGGATTTTGGGTGATAGGTAACAAATCTACTGGATAAATATAATTGACTTAGAATAGACATATTCAATTTCAAATAGTTGCTAATGAATTTGTTTCACTACACAGTACACTCATTGTAGGGCTGAATGTTATATTGGTTAATAAATTATTTGATTGATCTTTCAGATTGTAAAGATTAATATACAGACTACAGCAGCCAGGAGAATGCCAGGATGAATTAGCTTTATTATGAAGATGCTGTTTACTAGTACTTCTCTGTATATGTTTTTAATAGTTTGTTGGTTATATGAAAGACAAATTGGACAAGTCTGGACATTTCAGAACATCTCCAAAATGACAGCTTGTTTTGGGTGTTTTGGTGTCCGGTCTGCATTGGTCTAAGTCTGCAGATTAGCAAGTTCTGTCAGGCTACCCCAGGGCAGCTATGGCTATAATAGCTGCTTACCACCACCAAGTATAGAGTGAATGAACAATGCACAAATTAGAAGCAACTTCGAGCATCTGGAAAGAACTAATGCATTACTATTATTATAACAGAGGAGCTCAGTAATATGCGTGATTGTTGTACATGTCAAACATAGGGTGTGCAACTGTCTGTGAACTTTGCGCTTTCCCCGGCAACATCCGCGTCGTATTTATTTACTTTTCCAGATGGTGGACGGACAGGCTCAGTCTTTGAAGCACAGCAGCTTCTCTGGCACAAGCAACGCTTAATCCTCTTAGGACTGATGGTTCACTGATACCATCATAATCGCAAAAGGCAAACAAAACATCCTTCAAAATTTGGGCCAATGTCTCTGAACTTGAGTCTGCAGCCTTCAAAGAGTAACCATAGGTGGGCAGAGTAGGAGAGGGAGCTTGGATACTGTTGTTAATCTTATAAAGGAGTTTAGTGCAATAGTGTTTGACAGGTTTTTAAGAAGATGACCAAAGTAATATCATAACCACGTATAACAACTTTTCCCTCTACACTAAAACTGTATAAGCATATTACTTACTGTAGTTATATATATGTAGGTTATTTACTGGTGCACATCACAGCATTGTATTGTGCCAGACAGTGCATTAGATCATGTGGTAACTGTCTATAATGGACTCTATGAGGCTTTATGCTTTATGGTCCGAGCTTGGCCTATATATGGTGTTTGCTGACAGATGCACCCAGTAGATTAGTAGGTATTACAGAAAGAGCATAGCGATTGGCAATGTTGATCCTTACTGTAGCTACCACTTTTCGAACTAAAACTATTTCCCCTCATAGGCTCTGTTCAAATGTCCATATACATCTCATAAAAATTGGGATTAAACTTGGATCAAAACAGCAATTTAACGGACTAGACCAGGGCTAAACCAGGACTAGAAGAGACCTGCCACCTGCTTGTCTCCAAGGAGATGTCATTGCTTTGCCAGGAATGTTCCACAGTATATTCATCAGATTTATCCAGCATTTATTTAATTACAGTTTATTATGTTTATTAGTCAAAAACATGTACTTTTTGAGTGGGATTGCCTTTCCACAGATCTGGCCTGTAGCTTGGCCTGGGGGCACCGCTTGCTTGTTTCTATGGAGAAATGTAAGTTTAATGCTTTACTGTGGAACAATAAAGGGAAAGCAATAACATCAGTAGCAAGTGCTGTAAAGTAGCATTTAATTTGGTGCTGGTTTCACACTGGAGGCTCTTTCTTACATTACCCTTTACATGTGATCATGCTTGGAATTAACACTTAAAGTTCACAATGAGTTATATAACCTAAAAGACCTTTATTTGTGCCGAACATTACTGGGAGATCCCCTTTTGGTCTAAAAACATTCCCACCACAGTCTCAAGAGCTTCACCATTCTATATCTTTAGATCTGCAAATTTTCTCCCAAGACTCCCACCAACCCACAGGTCAAAGTTCACCTGAAAAATCTCGAGAGCCCTTCACCGGTTTTCACTGTTGCGTCTTTGAGTTGCTAAAGTGTTTTGCAGTCAACAATGAGGGCTTGAGTTTCTTCTGTTACCTCAAAGGAAAGGAATTCAGTAGTCCTGAAGGCCCGGTCTGCAGTCCCCTGTGGCCAGAGGAGATGGGGGTTAGCTGTTTAACAATGACAAGCGTCCCATGACCTCCAGACAAAGAGAGCCGGCTTCACACAGCGGCCGTGGCAGGAAGAAATGTTTTCATAAACTCATGCAGTGCGGCAGAAATAGTGCTGCATGTTTTGATAATGAACTACAAAATAGTTCGTCATGTAAAGATTTATGTGAGTCTGAGCATGTGCTTGTATGTTAAGAGGTCATACACGTTCTCAAGAGTTTTGTTGTTGGTAGTTAGGGCAATTTGAATAGCAACTACCAAATCGTAAACACTGCAATGATTGAAGTAACTTTTATATGTAAGTACTTTTATCTTCGCATACAACAAAATATCCTTATTCTGTATAAATCCTGCTAACATTGTAGTTTAGAACTCTGCAAGCTTATTCTTATTCTGAAAGTGTATCAGTTCATATTTCAGTCTTCTCTTAAATGTTAATGCTCTTAGATAAATGGTAATAGTAAATGCTTACATTTTTATATAGCGCTTTTCCACCTTCGAGGCACTCAAAGCGCTTTACATCAAGGAACCATTCACCCATTCACACACACACAGTGTACGCAGACACTGTTGACAAGGTGGGTTAAGTGAACACAACAACAGCATTCATCTGTAGGAGCTGGAATCACACTGCCAACCTGTGGATCTGACCTGATGATGATGTCAAGAGCGGGATGCGAACCGCCAGCCTTCGGATCTGTGGACAAACTGAGCTACTGTCGTCCTTAGATAGGTAGAACTTCCATCAGATTCCCACTATTAAAACATAAATAACAAATCATAAAATGTATAAGGATGGGATATTTAGGAAAAAAATATTAGTTGTCATGTTGATCTTGGCAGAAATGACGATATATCTGCATGATGGTGATAAATCTAGCACCAAAAGGTCAGTAATAAAAATAAATGTTTGGGGTTTTTTTCTTTCATCACAATCCTTACCTTGATCCTACTTTAATACTTGAACTTATAGAGGACAAAAATACTTGCTATCTTTTTATCACGCATGTAGAATTTACCCTTGAACTGCAAGAAGTAAGTTTATGGCTAGCTATGTACTTTGTGCTTTAAGTCTCTTCAACTCTGCAAACTTATTTTAGGAACATATGGCACAGTTATCTCTCTAATATTAGCGTTACCTTAACTTGCCCTGTCTTTATTTACACTGGCAGCAGGATGTGGTTTAGCCCGTTGCTGTACCAGGGCTCTCTTTATCATTACACCGAAGAGCTTTAAACCAGTTCAGCATGTTCACTGATTCAAACTAATGAGAAAAGGATGAGGAAGATTTGGGCTTTGAAATAAGAATGTGATGTGCAGAACATGGCAGTGATTGGTTGTTTGGCTTGTGGTTAAAGGGATGGTCATCTGAGGTATGTAGTGTAAACAAAAGATCACGCTAAAATGGTTGATCAGTACAACACATAAAGACACTGATGAGGACATAGAGATGGGTTTCTAGTGTGTTATGTTGTATTACCAAGAATGAGAACATAAGCTAAAACCAGCAAAGAAATATTTTAATGATTATAGCTGCAATTATCGTGTGCAAATAAAAGCTCAATTTTGGTGTGCAGTAATTAAAAAGTAAAAGTAAAAAAAAAAAGTACAATTTACTGCTATATTTAAACTTGGATATCATAACTATTCATTGTACTTTAAGCACCATCAAGATATCCAATCAAATCAATCCTTGCCACTGATGCACCTTAAAGATGCACCATGTAACTTTTCTGGTGGAAAGTTGGCCACCTGCTTGTCTCCATGGTGATGTTATTGCTTTGCCTAGAATGTTCCAACATTTGGCACTATCAGTCTCCGTGGAGACAAGCAGGTGACGCTATCAGGCCAAGTTACAGGTCAGATCTGTGGAGAGGTGACCCGGATCACAGTGCAAATATGTTTTTCAAGGTATTTCTTTTAGCAATGTAACACCTGTTAATAAATAAGTTCAAGCTGAGTTTAATGTCATACTGTGGAACATTGCAGGTAAAACAATAACATTTCCATGGTGAAAATTAGGTTGAGAAAAGTTACACAGTGCAGCTTTAAATTTATAGCAACAAGTTAGATCGACATATGCAGCTGCAATATAAAGTTCATGTTTATCCTCTTAATTTTCTCGTTTCAAAATGATAAAATATTATCCATTTATTACATTTTAATGGATCCATTGCTTACTTTCTAATGTTGGTTATGCACAAACTTGTTGCCATAGGAAGTATCACATTACTGCCGTATAACAATGCGTTTTGAGATATAAAGACTATAATTACACATGTTGTACCATAGCCCTATAAATAATGAGTATTTGGTGTGACATTCAGACAGCCGTGTGTGACCTCTGCTTTTGAACTGTCATCAGACTTGTCATTACTCATTCTCATCTGAATCGCAGCTATACCAGATTTCCCACTTCCCAACTCAACAAAGCTAAACATCATAACAATTGAATCTTTAACCATTCTTTACCATACCTTTTGCTTTGTCGGGTCAATTGTCTAGAAATAACCCTTAGGTCTTCTCTAGTGAAAACCTATAGAGGATTTAAAGGAAGCAGGGACAATGGTTTGCAAAGCGGCGGTAGAAGGTGATGACCTCAGAAGCTTTTGGCTGCGGCCGAGACTCGTGAAAGGATTAAACGTGTCACTCACTCTGCGGACGGCTCATCAAACTGACAGTTCACCAGTTTGGGGTCAAAGGTCACAGGAGATCTGCTCATTCATAGAGAGAAAAAAGGCTGAGTAAGATGTTTAAGCTAGTAACTTACTTATTTTTAGCCATAGACTTGAAGACATTGGTTGAATCAACAAATATGGTTGTGATAGTGATTATAATATTTGCTATAACTTTATATTTTTAGAGTTTGTGTATCGTAGCGTTCTGGAGTAATGAAACATGCCGAATTACTTTTGCTTGTTTATTTTCTGAACACAAGGGCTACTGTAGGCCGTAACCAACACCAAAACAAGAGCAGAACAACAGCAGTCTCAACTCACTAGAGCCGGTCCCCGAAAAAGACCAGTAACTGATGAATAGAACATTCAGATCAACTTGTCGGCATAGCAACCAAGTGTCACATACAAACACAGTTGCATTAACAACAACACATAAACAGTTACGAGAACAACAGAAGGTGTCAGCTCTGAACTAAACACAAAATATGAGATCATTGCACTATTTATTTCAACCAGGCAGATTTTGAGTGAAGAAAGTCCAACTGAATTACTTCAATAGTAAGACAGAAAATAACACACATCTGATTAGTGATTCACATGACTTTGTTTTTTTTAAAACAAATAGACCTAATCACAAATGACCGTAGCACATATTTTCTTGATATTTAGCTGGACCTATTTGCTAAATATTAACATTAAAAAGTAATAACATCTGTAATCATGTTTTGTCTTAAGTCATGTGGCAATAAACAGCAATATTTGGTTTGGTCTGAATATTAGTTTTTTGTCATTTGGATGCCTTATACCCATAGACTGTATAAAGAGGTGGACTAAGTCAGTGTGACGTCACCCATAGCGTTCGGTTCCAGTCAAATGAAGCTCATCGAGTCTAGCAGTTATGAGGCGGATTTGGAGCCGAGTTCCACATTTGGAATTCCGACCATGAGTATCATAGCAACCAAAGAGCCAATCAGGATCAAGGCTGTTGAAGGTAACGTCGCTTCCCGCCCGCACCACAGGTTTGGCAGGGGGCGGGCGCTTAGCAACGCTGTCAATCAAACCTGTTGCTAACACTAGTGGGAGCGACCTCAGCAAAAGAAGGCAGCTGATTTGTCTCTTATTCATGTTCATATCTTGATTTACGGACTCGATAGCGAAATAAAAATACCAGGATCATGTAGAGTAGGTTATACAAACATTTTAAGACCAAAATGACGAGCCTGACAGCTGCATTTACGGAGAGAGGGCAGCAGTTTTCTAATGTAAAGTAAATTGGAGCTGGAAGAGCAGCCCTGATCACTTCCTATTTGGAACGTGGCGGCTAGCAGGTTAGCTATGTCCATTTTTATATACAGTCTACGCTTTTACTCAAAAGCATTTGAGTATTGCGTGTCTGTGTAAAAGGCACATGTTTTGATCTGACCATATGTAATATTCCACTAACATGTTGGTTGGATGATGTTGAGTGGTAATGGTGTTCCTTCCAGGACAACTTTATGTAGGCCATTGTGGTATAATTTATAGGCTGTCGTGCTCAGTCCAGAGAGCGCAGTGGTCGCTCTGCTGTGTAATTTCTATCCATTTCCAGTTTTCGCTTTGAGCTAATGACTACTATAAGAGCCGCTATAAGAGCCACCATAGAGCCATGTCTATAGGTTTAGCTGTTGATCAAACATAGCCTAGTCTTTGAAAGTTGTTTTCAGACTGTAGTAAGGCCACTCGTAAAGCTCCTCCAAATATTTCTTGCTGTCCTTTCAGTTACATGTTTATAGATACTTGGAATTCCAAACACAATTCCACAGTTTGGCATTAAACACACATCTATCTCCATGGGGACAGGCAGGCAAGTGATTACACCAGGTCAGATCTGTGGAGAGGAAAGCCCACTCATAGCAATAATGCATGTTTTTTCAAGATGTCTTTGAGCAATAAAAAGTTCAATGCAATACCCCCCAAAGTGGCATAGAAATTACTAGAAATATGTATTATATCACCTTTTCCATCACATTATTGATTCAAATGATGTTGTTTTAAATTACTTCAAATGTATACTTTTACTTCAAATTCAATGTATGACAAAATATGACAAAGTATGGCATAATATATAGTCCTGTTTGCTTGCATAGTCCTTGTTTAGTGTTGCATTTGTCCTGGTTTAGTCCTGGTTTAGTCCTGGTTTAATCCTGGTTTAGTCCCTCAGTCCATCAGACCTGTTTTGGCTTTGCTTTCTTGATTAAGTCGCTGATAGGTTCTGTGTTCACCCCATTATCGTTCCTGGTTTAAGCCAACTACCCTCTACTCCCAGTGAATCATTAAGGGCACAAGAAAATATTAAGGTCAGCGGAGAAACTTAAGCCTGTCACTTCTGCCTCATTGTGGTGAAAACGCACAGCGAGGGAGAGCATCGGAGACCTTTGCTGTTGACAAGCTGTTATGTGGATTTAGCCCATCCAGGGTCTAATCGTGTGTGGCAACCTGGCACCAGCACGTACACACAGTTAATCAAGGTAATGAGCGCGTTCACAGGCCTGTTACCAAGACCAATGGAGCGACGGTCAAGGGGCTAACAGCTAATTAGCTTCCCGATATGTGACACCGAGGTTACCAAATGATAGGAAATAATAAGGGGTATTTCTCAACCAATTAGATAGGAGAAATGACTGTGATTGGTGGAGCAAAAACAACTTTACAGGAAATCATAATTGTAGAAAGCGGATTTATATTGAAGTATTATCTATTGCATTACTGAATCTGTGCTTTTTTTACTATTATTTATCACAGATCATGATGCCTTTTCCAGTTGCTTTCAAGTATTTCAAATATTTGACCTAAAAAAAAAATAATGTTCTGCTTCAATTAAGGTGAGCGTAGTTTAATTGGGGTGCATTCAAACACACCACATCAAATTTGGGACTTAACAAGAACTAAACCCTGAAACTTAAGATGTATTGGAACTAGGACTAGACCAGGACTAGACCAGGACTAGACCAGGACTAGACCAGGACTAGACCAGGACTAGACCAGGACTAGACCAGGACTAAACCAGTACTAAACCAGGACTAAACCAGGACTAAACCAGGATTAAACCAGGAGTAGAACTGGATTAAACCAAAAGTATGATCTCCCAGGGGAAAAATTTTGTGTTCTCACCACCGTTGGGAATTGAAGTACCAATCAGTATTTTCCATTGCAATGTTAACTGATGCATTAAGTAATAAAAGGCTTTCTGAACCCACAGCGTCTCACACGTAGATGCTAAAACAGGACAGGACATTTTACCACACTGGCTTCACAGTGCTTGAATACTGATGTTTCTTGTAGTGTGGGAAAGAAAACAAAAGTGCCTACTGCCCCATTGGGACAGTCCTTAAAATACTGTAGCGTTCTGGTGTAAGAAACATGCCGAATTTCTTCTGGTTGTTTATTTTCTGAACACAAGGGATACTGTAGGCCGTAACCCACACCAAAACAGGAGTGAAACAACAGCAGTCTCAACTCACTCGAGCCAGTCCCCAAAACAGACTAGTAACTGTCGAATAGAACCTTCCATCCACTTGTCGGCATAGCAACCAAGTGTCACATACAAAAGCATTTACATTAACAACAACACATAAACAGTTACAAGAACAACAAAAGGTGTCAACTAAACATAAAATATCAGATCATTACAATGCAAATACTTACAACCCTGTGCCTAAAAGTCAAACTTGAAAATAAACAATAGCTTGTATAATGTTTTCTAATCCCCAGTATTGTCCATAGACTGTATATATAAATGGACATAGCTAACCCGTGAGCCGCCGCGTTCCAAATAGGAAGTGCCCATCTGTCGCCCTCGTCATTTTGGTCTTGACATGTTCGTATTGACCCGCTATACATGTCCTGATGTTTTTATTTCGCCATTGTGTCTGTAAATCAAGATATGAACATTAAGACAAGACGTTGCTAAGCGCCTGCTCCCTTCTAAACCAATGGTGTGGGCGGGAAGGGACGTTATCTTCAACAGCCTCACTCCAGATTGGTTTTTTGGTTGCTATGATACTCGCAGTCGGAATTCCAAATATGGAACTCGGCTCCAAATTCGCTGCTATGACCGCTAGCCTCTATGACTTCATTTGATGGAACTCGGCTCCAAATTCGCTGCTATGACCGCTAGCCTCTATGAGCTTCATTTGACTGAATGCTATGGGTGACGTCACACTCACTTAGTCCACTTCTTTATACAATCTATAGTATTGTTGTCTTAATAGGGAAATGTTTTGCCTGTATTACAAATTAAATTTTTTTTCTTATAACTTTAGTTATAAAAGACTCACATTCCACCTACCTCACTACTTCATCCAGTCGTATTGCCAGTGTACACCCATTGTTACTCATTCAAACAATTTCTCAAGCAACAGTTTCTCAAGCAACAATTTCTCCTTTACAAGCACGTCCTCAAGAAATGGAATGCTGAACATTGAACATTACATTGAAATTGTAATATGGAGGACACACAGACCCCATACATAAGGCCAATGCCAGTTTTCAACATGTATCTATGCCCTTTAGCTAACATAACTCACAGCATACATTACAACCCCACTTGGGTCAGTTCTTACAATACAAAAAAACACATTCACTGTATACTGGCCCTGCTCCATATATGAGCCCATCCATGCATATAACATATACTACATGACGTTCAGTAAATAATTAATGCGAACACCAGGGACATGTAGCGCATAGTGGACACTCCATCAAGGGCAGGTCTAGCACATACGTAGACTCCAGATGTGTGAGATGCTGCAGAGGAGGTGGGAGGGGCGAGGAGAGTTGGGGTGGGGGGGCAGAGTACTTAGATCTTATAACACAGTGTTCCCCAATGGGACACCTAGAGTAAACAGCAGCCTCCTCTGCCCCAGTTTGATGAAAAGGACTCTATGAGGATGTCTATAATGTATGTCTATGCCTCGAACTGGGTGGTATTATTAATCAGCTGGCCTGCTCTGACAATAGAAGGGGCTCAAAAAATGTCTGTAATGGTTGGTTCTAAATTGTGTTATAGTAAATATATGATACAGTAACTTTGCTTTACTCCCAGATGAAGACTTGCATTAAGAGTGACCTCTGATGTTTTACTATTCATTTATTTGAAAACAAGATGAACTACTAAACAAACTACATGTTTTACGTTTCTCTGTTACTTTGAACCCAGCATACCTAGCCCCCCCCCATCATCCCAGTAAAAGGGAGGGGGGCAGGGCAATCGTAATCTTATGGGTCATGCTTCAGATAGTTCTTGGATCTCTGTGGCTGTTTAACCCTGAGCCATCAGCACTGCCCTCCAAGACCCCTCTCCATCACAGCTTATATGAGACTCTTCCCCTTCGCCCCAATGATTAATGTTGCATGAAATAGCACTGTAGGCCCCTGTCCACCTCAGAGACCCTCACAGCACCAGCGGGAAAGGGCCAAATCTTGCACCCCCCCTCCTGCGTAGAGCTGCTCAAGGGAGACTCATATCTGATTAAGTGTCGGGGCAAGATTTTCGGCTTTATTTGAATAACAGATTTGAACCCACTGTCTCCCAAGTATCTGTCTAGTGCTGCTATAATCCCCCAATGTATTACAGTGTAAGCTTGTCTCCTCAAGGCGTACTCGTAGCTATCGGGGTTATAGGATCTAGAATCTGTGCCCCTAGCTAAATATGTTTGACAGGGTTTTGCGTTTTTGTTGTCAAACCGCCGCGATTCAGGACCTTGTCTGGCTGTTGCCCTGTATGACTTGTAAATTATGTTAGCAATATAGCATAGTGGTTGCAGTGGGTTTATTGGGGGTTGAAGCAATGTTTTTATTTTTACATTTTAGTTTTAAGTTGCAGTCATAACATTCAAACTTCACTGGTCCCCATTGTATAGTTTACGATCTCAATTTGAGAAACAAAAGTCGTATAGTCAACAGTAATGGTTAAATAAACAGAAAAGGCATAACATTTTATTCATACAATAAAACAACTTTATTTTTATCTTTGTCCATTGCTACTTGAAGCTAACACAATCCCCATGACAGTAATAAAGTACTGAACAATACTGTTGGCCGTCCATAGAAGCAGATTTTTATCTAGACACTGCTGTATTTGTTTTATTTTTATTTATTTATTTGACAGGGCAATGCAGTCATACCAGTCAAAGTGGGGTCTGCGGGGTCCAGTCACAGTGTATAAGGTTCTGGATGAGACAGGATGTGCGTCTTTGTCCCTGCACCGCTCCGATGCCACTGTCACCCTGCGTTTAAGTCCAGAGCGAAAAGGATTCAACAGTGCTAGTTAACCTGCTGTTAAAGATTTTCACGAGTCCCCGTCAGATGCTCCCCGATTCAAACACTATGCGAAAATGTCCTGAAGTAGAGGCAAACGTTCATTTAACTTTTGCTCTTGCACTCTCAGTTTAGTGGCAGAAATAACACACATAACACACGCACTTCCCAATGGTAAATCACAAGCAACACAGCCACAAACTGCACATTCTACTTTTCTGTTAAAAACAATTCAAAACAGTTTAAAAGCATAATTTTTAAACACATATTTACAACAGCGCAGTTTCATTTTTCAGACATTCCCACATTCAAACACACATTCACATACACACACAATACCATACAATATTTACACATGTGCACAACGGTTTGTTTTTAACCGGGACTTGAGCCTTGAGGTGAACATCTTAAGCTCTGTTATGCACTTCAGTTCAGGGGGTAGTGAGTCCCATAGTTTACAATATTGATATGAGAAGGCTGACTGTCCAAATCTGTTTCTGCGGTGTGGGATTGTACAGTTACTGGAGGTGCTTCTGGTGACTCTGTTGCAAGTTTGTCTCTGAAAAAATGTACTTCTTGACTCTGGTGGTGATGCCTTTGAATATTAGTTTAAGAGAATCTAATATATTAAAGCTTTCAATTGCAGTGGTGATAGCGGATTGTTTTTTTTGGCCGTGATCTTTAGTGCTTGATTGATGCTTGCAAAAGAACCAATGCCAGTGACTCAGGGAGGTTCCTGGGCCCATGCTGTCATGCAGTGTGATAACTTAGTTCAATATTATCATAGGTGGTATTTTGAGAACCAGAGTATCTAGAATATCAACAAACATTTTTAGTCTTTCACAATGCCAAACTTACTTAACACACATCTTTTAAACCAGGCATTCATGAATAAATACTTCATCCACATTCTTAGCTACAGCCACACTACCACACTGAATACCTAATATCTCTTCCTGTGTATCTCCCAGGGGCTGCTCGGAGCTGTACCGTATCCCGATGGTGGAATACAAAGTGGACAGTGAGGGGACGCCTTGCGAGTATAAGACCCCCTTCAGGAGAAACACCACATGGCACCGTATGCCCACAGCCGGGGGCCCCCAGCTGTCCCGAGGCTCCCCCACCCAAGGGCCCGAAAGACTGCAGTGCCAACAGATCCTACAGCAGCACCAGGGAGGCATACCCAGAAGCACCTCGTTTGATAGAAAACTGCCTGATGGATCAAGGTATGTTATCAAAGTTTAGTTTACTTCAAATACTACTACTACTACTACTACTACTACTACAATAGCAAGTTTTACTACTACTATCATTTACTTTACGTGGTAATTTGGCAAAAGTTCTACAACAAATGGTAAACAATCTTAGTTTTACCTTTTCCACCTTCATTGGGCCACTCAGAGGCTTTTTCATAATCATAATTCATATGCAGAGTCCGTAGACTTTGGAGGCCTTGAGGGTTCAGTGTCTTGCCCAAGGACACACACCAATGTACTGGGGAGCTGGGATTTAACCTTCAATCATCATGGCCGACTTGTGCTTTTGCTCCTCTGTGACGCTCTTACCACAACTCATTCACGTTTTTTGTCACAGCTTTCAAATGTTTCAGTTTACTTCTGCGTGTATAAATATTCGATGCTTGAGTGCACAATGAGGTTGCCAGGAAGGCCCAGGGTATATGAACCTAAATTAGTAAACAGAGGCACAGATATTTTTGTCAAAACCAAAAGGAAACTGGGGCTGTCATGCAATTAAAATATTATTAGCACGTTCTTGCTACCTATCCAGTACTAATGCTAGAGGGAGGAACTAGAAAGATAGATCTGCTCTTAAATATTGACTCTATACGAATATAAAGTGTTGCAGGGTTTTCAGATGACGTCACAACATTCTGTAGGCCAATAACACAGCTAAAATTTGTATTATTAAAATGCAGTCTTTTCATGTAATACAGTGAGTTTTTGGGTCTAATCAATAATAGAAATGATCAGGCTCAACATCTGTGAATATTTCTTATGAAAATACAATGTAATCAGTAGGGAAATCTGGGATAAAAAGGTAGACAATAATCGTTCGTGGGACATTTTATATAATCGTGGTAATCAGAGAACAGAGTAAACAGAGATAATCGCCTTTATATCACTAGAATGTGCAGAAAAAAACGACTTCTCCATGATGTATATAACAAAGTACAATACTACAATAGCTGCTTAAATATGGAACCTATTCATAATGTTAAAATTATAAGTATTCATATCCATAACACTTTTAAAACGGTCTGCAACTTTAATCATTGTCGTGACATAATTGTTAATCACAATTATTTTGGCCATGATAATCGTGACACCCAATTTTAATAACGTCCCATGTCTATCATATTTTAGAATCTGAAAACCTGAAAACCACCAATATAAACACGAGATTTCAGAGTCAAGCCTGTTGCTCAAGGTTGAATTTTAAAGTAGTATCACTGCACAACAACACTCAACTGAGATCGTCTTTAAGGCTCGTTTTGAAAAAGCACTGTGATTGTTTGAGTACCATTATCCTTTTGGTTATTTGCATATATGTATGTTGCATTTTGAACCAGTGAATTCAGGCCATTTCTTTCATCAGTTGTTAGATGATAGCCCGGGATAATATTTCAGCTCTCTCCTCGCCTTTCAGTCTCCCACTATTTCAGACATCTTCATCGTGGTGATTTGTTCTTTCTAATGAAACCCCAACAGTCGTGATAACCTTTCCAGTGTGTCATCCCCCCTTCCCCCGCTCTCTCCCCTCCCCTCTTCGCTGCCATATCTGCTTGTTGGAGGATAATGGCCGCCTTGCCTGTCTAATAACCAGACTTCACAGATTCATCTCGGTCCTCCTTCCTACCGCCTGCTGCTTCTGAGGTGGAGCTGTAGGGACAGTGACATGGTTCAACACATCTCAGCCAATTACTGCAGAAACAAAGAGCGCTCTCCCCTCTTCAGACCACAATATGGAGCAGCCCAAGGGACGTAGAGCAGTGCCGTGTGTGGAGGGCTGCTGAAAGAGGAGACACCGTAAACTGGAGAGGCAGGAGAGGCAGGAGAGGCAGGAGAGGACGTGGTCTGAATATTGCATAGGAGCAAATCAGATCTTCTTTCACCGTGGTCGCTCCTGCTAGGCAGGAGAGGCAGGAGAGGACGTGGTCTGAATATTGCATAGGAGCAAATCAGATCAGTACTGACGATAAATATTCTGATATGTGTTGGTGGATTTTTAAAAACTGCTTCCTACCATAGTGTAAGAAATATTTCTGACAATCAATAAAATTCAAATTTAGACCAAATCGAATTAACAGTTTGTTCAAAGGGGGTACCAGTAAAAACTATGCATGAATAAATGTAGGTTTACCATAGACTGTAAATATAAATGGACATAGCCAATTCGCTAGCTGCCGCGTTCCAAATAGGAGGGATCATCGGCCGCAATCATCATCAATCCTCATCGACTCGTCATTTTGTCCGGCTCCATCAACTCTGGCTCCAATTCACTTTACATTACAAAATGTCGCCCCTCTCTGTAAATGCTGCTGTCAGGCTCGTCATTTTGGTCTTAAAATGTTCGTATTAACCCGCTCTACGTGATCCTGGTATTTTTATTTCACTATTGTGTCTGTAAATGAAGATATGAACATTAATAAGACAAATCAGCTGCCTTCTTTCCCCGAGGTCGCTCCTGCTAGCGTTAGCAACAGGCTTGACTGACAGCGTCCGCTCCCTGCCAAACCAGCGGTGCGGGCGGGAAGAGGCGTTACCTTCAAAAGCCTCACTCTTGATTGGCTCTTTGGTTGCTATGATAATCGTGGTCAGAATTCCAAATGTGGAACTCGGCTCCAAATTCGCCGCTATAACCGCTGGCCTCGATGAGCTTCATTTGACTGGAGCCGAACACTATGGTGACGTTACACTCACTTAGTCCACCTCTTTATACAGTCTATGAGGTTTACCAGTTAAGTACTATCTCTATGTTGCAAACAGACCAAATGCTACATCTATATTATGCGATAAAAATGAAATCAAAGTGTTAATTAATTGTTGTCACATTTTAGACTATGTGTGAGTTAGTTTTAATGCGGCAGCAGACTTCCCTAGACTAACATTTAGAGACACTGAACAACAACACCCTTCTCCTACGATTCCTGAAAAATATGCAATACAGTAAAGATTGGATAGGTCTTATTTTTAATCGAATATTTTCTCATATGCGTGTTTGCTTATCTGCGTTTTAAATTATATTCTTATTTTCTTAGTTTATCAGCTGCTGTTTTACCTCTTTCCTCCCAATTATGCCCTCATGGTGACCTCAGTGCAGTCTCCACTACAGACCAGTGTTGCAAACTCACTAAACTCACATACTGCAGTTCAGAGAGAAATTATATCCCCACTGCGCCTTACATTTTCTTCTGATCGGAGCAAAGAGGAACAAAAGGCATCTGGTGCTGTTTTACATTCAACACTCAAGCCAAAGAGAGGAAATGTACCGATGTGGCCAAAGTGTTTGACGATGTGAACAGGGATTGAGTTACTGGCAGTTTAGCAGGTTTTCCATTGAAGTGTATGAAAGAGAAGCTTGATTATAATACAGTAGGTGATTGCAATGAGAACACGCAATTTCAATCAGCCGTTATAATAATATATGTAAAAGATATAGTCGTTTTTAAACACTGTCTCCGGTGTAATGGCCATATGCAACTATTTCAGACGTGATGGTCAATACAAACTAATCTTTTGCATGAAACAGTAAACCAGTGGTGTTTTCACTTGTTATATAAACTTTCCAGGGTTATATACATACAAAATTGCTTTATAAACACAATTTTGGACATGATTTCCAGTGGTGGAACGTGACAAAGTAAAAGTAGTAAAGTGCTGTACTTAAGTATATTTTTTAGGTATCTGTACTTTACTTAAGTAGTTTTTAAAGTGGATACTTTCTACTTTTACTTCACTACATTTGAGAGCAGATATCTGTACTTTCTGCCCACTACGTTTTAAGTGGATACTTTCTACTTTTACTTCACTACATTTGAGAGCAGATATCTGTACTTTCTGCTCCACTACGTTTTTGAACTGGACTGAAAAGTAAAAGTATTTTTATTATTGTTTGAGAAAAGGTTGAGAGTTCATTTTTGTTCATAATTTTATCAACAAAAATATACAAATAAAAACAGATAGGAAAAAACGACAAAATTCAGCACAAACCTTTATCAAAATCACTACATTTAAAGTTTTATTAGATTTCAAAATCTGCGAGAAATACTTTTACTTTTTACTCTTTAAGTACATTTTTAAACCGGTATTTTAATACTTTTACTTAAGTAGATTTTTTCATGCGCTACTTTTACTTTACTGAAGTATGTTTTTGCTCTGGTAGCTGTACTTTTACTTAAGTAACAAACTTAAGTACTTCTTTCATCACTGCTGATTTCAAACCTGATAATAATTGCTCCTTCACCAGTGACCGCTTAACCATGCTTGCCACACCCTCACAGTCTCTGGGTCAGTACTGTCAATCTGCATTACCGTCTATGACCAGCCTCTCTTCCACTGTCTGACATAATGCTTTAAATCTAATCCAGATGTTGAATGTAATTGGTCACATTTACATGGCTACAAGGTTCTTTAAGGACACTTACTGAAGTAGACTTGGAAAAAAAATCTTTCAAGGTGTGTTTGCCTTAGTAGTTGGTTTTATCTGTATACAATATATGGCATTGGTAGTAGTAGTAATAGTAGCCTTAGTAGTAGTTGCAGTAGTTTATTTGAATTTGTCAGGTAAACCGTCCCAACACATTCTTAAAACAAAGTAAACATAGTAGTAGTAGAGGTAGTATTAGATGCAGAAGTACGATCAGTAGTTTATAGTAATAGTTTTGTTTGTACTATGGATCTACGTGTTTAGCTTCTCTCTCCTTTCTGTCAGTACTATTAAATCTTACCTTCCACTTTAACTGATAGATTAAACAAACAGTCCTAGCTTAAAATACTGTACACTTGCCTCAACCATCTTCCCCCAGGCACGTCTCATCCCCATTATCTAAACAAACAGCCCAATGACAAGATGAAAGAGTAACCAGGCTGGCTTCTGGATTTATGAATGTGAATGTAAAAGCTATCAGTCCTGTGTTAGCCCAGGCCTCAGTTACAGCCTCTTCTGAGCAGCAGACATAACTCCAACTCTCTGTTTATTTTTCACTCTCCACCGTCGTCCGCTACTTTCTCAGACCGGCAAAAGAAAGCAAAGAAACCTCCTGCGTCTCGATATTAAATCAAACTCAAGCCCAGTGGAAACTTATAAATACACTTGAGGTCTTAAGCCGATAAATTAACAAAATAAATATGTGGTCTAAATATTTATGGAGAGTGGATTTTGTCCGTGTTTTGACAGTGACATTTGAACTCATCATTCAATATTGCTTTCAGTTGTTTGTTTTGAAGACTTGTTGTACATTCTTTGATTTTATCTTGTAGAATTATCTTTTTGGTTTGTACAGTTTGAAGGTATCGTTACACAGCTAAGGTTATAGCTAAATTAGTGGAGTATTAGTAACAAATAATTGAATATATTATATTTGTGGCTGAATCTTATATATATATGCATACATATCTTATATTCCTGCACTTCATATGTGAAAGTGGCAAAATAATCACGTTAAATTTTTCCATTTTTAATAGAATTTAGATAGTTACAGTTTTGGAGATATTTTGGGAACCTTTGTAATTTGTCCTTGATAAGTCCATTTCCAAAAGATCCCCCCCGAAATATGCTAATTCTCGCATTTGCATAATTTACTAATATATCAAGATAAAGAGGTTGCTTCGTAAATCGTATTTCTGAAGCCAGGCGCGTTGGAGAGGGCGTGGGTAATGCTCGCCAGCAATGGTCACTTTGTGCAAGACAGACAGAGGTGGGGGTAAAAGCTTGCAACTGTTTACGTGTTATCTCACCTACAATGAGACGCTAGGATGAAAAAATAATGTTATCTTCACCTGCTAATGCTCAAATGTTATGTCTTTCTAATGTGCCATATACTAAATACCTCTTGTTTATGTCTACGCAGGACCATGCAGGACTTGGAGAACCCACAGGTGTCTTCATGTAACAAAGGAGACCAGCATTATCGCAGCTCGCCCAGTAATCAGTCCTCCTCCAGTGACCCAGGCCCATGTGGTAGCAGCAGCTCGTGGTCCCAACAGCCCGGATATGACGGGTAAGACGAAGACACAACGCCAATGTACATTTACAATAATGTCAACTATTTTTCTCTCCTAAAGAAAATTTCTGGTTTTACTGTTATGAAAGCCGCTTCAATCAGCCTCAATCTGCTACAAAGAACTTGTAATTTCACAAAATGACAGCAATCTTTTCCACCCCAAATGGCCATATGATTAGTCATCATCGCACCTTTTTGTGCAACCAAAAGAAAGGCTAGGCCAAAGTAATGATTTTGATGTAGGAGGCGATGTGCAAAAAAGTCTGTCATTATATTTGCCATTTGAACAACCTCCAATTTATGTTTAGGCTTAAGGACAGCAGACGTGTTTGGGTAGTTTTTAACATTTACTTGACAGTTTAGTCATCTTGTTTTGTGTAGAATAAAGTTGACTATGGTAATAGAAGCAAAGTTGCAATGGGAGCTCAGTTTTGTTCACTACTGGTTAGGGATGCAACTAGTTTTCAAGTGTCATTTTGTTGCCAGTTCTGATTGTCTGCTTCTCTCTATTCTGTATGTTTAAAGCTGTACTATGTAACATTTCTGGTGGGGTGGTTCATCACTTGCACATGAATATGTTTTTTTCTTTGACTGGATTTTCTGCAGCACGACATTAAACTTAACTTACTTGCATTTAACAAATTACAGGTGTTTGTAAAGTTTAAAAATAGATAAATTAATGCTTAACGCAGTCACAGCAGATGGGACAACCTTTTGCGTTTATTACTGATGTGAACTAATAATAATAATAATAATAATAATAATAATAATAATAACAATATTGTTATTATTATTATTATTATTATTATCATTATTATTATTAGTTCACATCAGTAATAAACGCAAAAGGTTGTCCCATCTGCTGTGACTGCAAAGCTACAGCTACAGTATATAAATATAACGTGTTGTCATCAGCTTTAAACCACATAAAATCTGTAACATAATAATTTGTTAATAAATATCACATTTGTTCAATGACAATAGACTGAAGTACATGGACCACATGTGGTGTGTTTGGCAAATATACTGAGCCATGTATTTTCTGTCAGCACAGACTTTATCACTTACTACATTTTTGCACGTTCATTTGTTTCTTTATATAAGAAGCCATATGCTATTAATCAGTGCCGTGCTAGATTGCATATACCACACTTTTTAATGTCCTAATGGTTTGCAGGGCATTGTAGTTTGCTGACTGCACACCATCTGTCAGTACATGAAAGAAGCCCATAGGAGCGCTGCCTGTCTGAGTGCTTACAGACCATGACAAGAGACTTAGCTCTGCTCCACCACACTTCTGTCAGAGGCCTCCAAGTGCAATGAACTCTGCACCCTGTCAAAGCAGTGTAAAACCTGACAAATTCATTTGACTCTAAAATACTGATCGACTCAATTTGTGTACAAACAGAAATATTTCAGTTATAATTGGGTCTAGTTCTTGATTAAAAGTTATCACAATCTGTTCATTTAATTACCAGGAAACTTGTTTATTTCTTTACAAGTTAGTTAATTAAAAGTGCACGCCATAACTTTTCTGGTGGAGGATCTGCAACTTGCTTGTCTCCTTAGATGTTATTGCTTTGTCTCCATGGGTCAGATCTGTGAAGAGGTCTAAGCAATAACATCTACATGGGGACAAGCAAGTGGCAGATTAATATTTATGTACCGTAATAATGTGTTTTAAATTTGAGGCAATTTTACTCTTATATATTTTCACAAAAATTGGAATGAGAGGTTACACAGCCGGTAAAGTAAGTAAAATGTATTGAAAATTTTGACCAAGTAAACCTCTCCAGGGCTTAGCTTTATGGACAAACTGACAAAAAGCCCATGGATCTACAGCACATTTAGAAATAATAGCACAGCAATTGTATTAGAGCATAACACATTCTGGCCCTGATTCAGGCAGTGTAACCCTGGGACTCTAATTAAAAAATGAAGAAAAGGTTTGCAATTGAAAGAGCCTGGCATGCCTTAGTGTGTGTGAAAATGGAGGTCTTTTGTCAACCCTGTCTGGCAACCCTTTTATTCCATTATGAGCTCAAGACATTCAACCTTAAATGATCTTGAGCTAATTGCTGTACAACTGTGGTGAACCCATTGAAAGTGTCCTCATACCATTTGAATCGACAGTGGGAAAAAAATGACCTAATCCATTTTGTCTTTTTTCATTTAATCTGCAGATGTCCGTCCCCTATCCTTCACGAGCACGCAGGGGACATCCAGAGGGGTGATGGGGACATGCACCGCGAGAGAGAGCCCACACTGGAGAGGACCAGGTCTGCAGGTAAGGCCTATAAACTTAAATTACATTACCAGACATAACATTTGACCTATATGAAACATCTGTGATAATCTTTATACTGGTTTCTCCACAGAAGCGAAATGGCACATCCCCTCCACTAAGATCTTAAACCCACTGAAGCAGAGAGAAGGGAAGGACTCGCCCAACAAACTGTCCAGGGTAAATGTCCAGACCTTGACATTTAGGTCTACTGTGACCGTTAAAGTATAATGTCAGAGGGTTTGGTAGAGGTCTTGACACTTTTGAGTTTACAGACTGTTTTAGGGCCAGTCTTTTGAGGTTTCTGTGAAAGAATAATCAGAATCAGAAAACAAATTTTATTGCCACATTTAATGCAGCTTTCTGCGCAAACACAGACGTATACCCACCCTCTTATCCAAGTGATCAGCCCCTGCTCTGATTGAGTTATAGTGTGATTATGGTGATGGTTAGAATTACCCAATCATAGTGAAAAGTAAACTCTCAGATGGAGCAGATGGCTTTAGTTACCACTTAAAGGCAATATAAAGTTACTACTAGTACATGAATCTTAATAAAATTTTAAATCGTGATCCAGCCTCTTAGAAAAGCATCACATGTCAATTGTAATTTATTTTTTTCTTTGGCACATCTCCCATCCCTAATTTTACATTTGACTCAATTTTTTCACCAACTAAAAGTGCCCATATTGTTCATAGCTCATATTTTGTAGCTGAAATTAGACGTTACACAGCCACTTGCAACTTAGAACGAGACTCAAAACATTGTATCAGTATCAGTGTGGGAGAAATAAGGGAGAAATCAGTATCGCTCTTTCTCTCTTATATCTAATTTCCTTTGAAATCTTGTCAAAACCTCAGTAACTAAATGCTACCATTCATTTACTCTACAATCTTTCAAACTCTCCCTACTCTCATGTCTTATTAGTTTGAGTTCAGATTGCTCCTGTTTAGTACATACTCTGTAATCATTAGCTCAGTTGGGGCCTTCTTCACCGCTCTCATCAGCATGCTAACGGGCGCCTCGTCTCATCACCGAATCTGGATGTCGCCCACTTTTCCCTAGGACACTTCCTCCTCCAAGGTTGAATAAATTAAGTGCTCGACTTTTTCATTTCACCTCCCTCTGTCCCCGTCAAGGCTGCAGGCTAACATGGCTAACAACTTAATTTAAAGACTTATTCTACTGTTGCATTAACCCAGCCCCGTGGATAAAGATGTAGAAAATATCTTGGGTTTAATGCATAAAGCAAGTGTGAGAAGTCTGTCTGAGATTATATTCACTCATTTTCATTACCATTTACTTCTATGACTGCAGGCCTGTGTCTGGTCCATAATATGCAGTTGAAGGTCATATAATACTGAAGAAATACTTAGATATACCTCGCGTTTTCATTTTTACAAGTTATAGTGACGACAGGCCTTTATAGTTTTTATTATTGGACCTGTGGGTGTTTGGCTCGTTAACCATCGTGTCTACTGTTTGACTGGTGAATGCATGCTACACCAAAAGGCGCTAACATAACAGCTAATAATTCCGCCCACTACTTACAACAAATGAGTAAATAGTTTCAAATCAAATGTTACCAAAAATTTCAAAGCATGATTTTTGTTTTTATATTTTAAAAATCTCACATGTGAAAACTATATCATATATTTTTATGTCAATATATTAGTTCAGATAATTCTAAGAGATCTGATAATTACATATATGGGTTTCAGCTTTCTGTTTATAGCTGGCATTTTGAACACTTTTCGCCATACAAAAGATATAATATTTTGTTTTGAATTGTTATTTGCTATGGCGACTGTACTAATTTGCAATCCCCCTGAACCCTGTGTACATGTAGTTCTTTGGTTTTCACTTGCCAAAAAAAGTATAAGTTATAGTTTTCATTTACCTAACACCAGCATATTATTTATAGGTTGCAATGGCGTCAATAATGCCTTTCATTTAAACAATATAGTTTACAATAAGACTAATTTATTTGTATTAAGCTGAAGTTGTTCTTTAAACCGATGAATCACTGACAATACCAGCCCTGGATTTTTCCCAAACAGATCTTCTCTTTGTCCAAAAAATCTGTCGTTTTGGAAATCCTCTGATTCAGGGCTCAGCTGTCACTGTTTGGCATTTGCAAAACTCTCTTGAATTTTAGGCCTGCTCATGTTTTGCTTCCAATTCTCAAACCAATAATGAAAATGCTCTCTCATGATATTGTCAATTACAATAGAAGATTTAAACGTTGTGAAATATAATTATTTCTCAGGAAATACTGCATATGAAAATAGCATAATAAGAATTCGGTCTCAGTAATAACAGGATATTGATAATCCCGTTACATTAGTACTAGTATAAAGGTGCATTATGTAACTTTTCTGGTGAATGGTCTGCTTCCTGTTTGTCTCTATGGAGATGTTATTGCTTTGCCCAGAATGTTCCAGAGTATGGCGTTAATCTCAACAGGCCAAGTTATAGATCCAATCAATAAAAATACCTGTAATAGAATAAATGCAATATAGTAGCTAAGTAATGCCATACTGTGGAACATTCCAGAGAAATCAGTAAGGAGACAAGCAGGTTGAGTAGAGCCAACAAGAACATTACCTTTAATGTACCTCATGCATAACACAACGTGGATAAGTTCAGTCTCATTCTATATCCAGCCATTATAAAGGGGCTTAAGCCACACTATTTCTTGTGTTAGTACCAAGACTGAATCAGGAGTAAGCCAAAAAAAACAAACTAGATTGAAAACTGGGAAGCAGATGGCCGATATGACTCCTGATTTTTGCTGAATTTTGCAAATGTGGCAGATTATTCTTCCACAAGAATCATCATGGAATTTAAATTTGGGTTTTTGTTTATTAAAAAAACAAAAAAAACCAACAACTTTATTTTTAAATTAATAAAATAAATAAGTCTTTTTTTTACTATATTGGCATTTTAAGGAGTACTTAAGTCAAAATTCATTTATTTGTTTGTGAACTTTGATAATGTGGCAGATTTTTCTTTCCCAGCAATCAAATGACCATGGAATGTCAATATGGGTTTTTTGTTAACTATATTGGCATTTTCTGTTTTTTTTTCTCACCTCAGACTGGTGACAAAAACTCCAGCCACTCCAGCAGTAACACCCTATCGAGCAACGCCTCCAGTAACAGTGACGACAAGCACTTTGGCTCCGGGGACCTGATGGACCCCGAGATGCTGGGGCTAACCTACATCAAAGGGGCTTCGACAGACAGCGGCATCGACACCAACCCCTGTGTGGCTCCTGGGGCCCGGGTCCTGCTCCAGAGGATGTCCGAAGACGGGGGCAGTGAAGAGGATCATGGGAAAATCTATCTGCCGCAGGGATATGCCTCGGCTGTGCTGTCAAGTCACGTGACCGAGGGCAGCATCGGCGACCTCAGCGAGATCTCCTCACATTCAAGGTAGAGTAATGCGAACAGTATGTGGTGTTATTTAACCAATGCTTTTTCCCACTACTGTAATGTATAATGATGATTTGAAACGATTGATATGATGTTTTTTAATTGTATTTATTTTAATATGCAGATTATTGCGGATGTTGTTGTTTAAGATGTTTGCGTGGTAATCCTACTTTAACCAATTTACAGGTGGGGGAATATAATGGACAAAACATGAGAAATCACTATTTACATAATTTTCCTCAAGGTGTAGCCACATACAACAGCAACAACTGACAACAGACCATGAGTGATACAAGAAGAAATCAAGTATTCCCAAAGTGATAAACTACCAAAAAAGAACAAAATCAACAAATGGCTAACATTTGTAAATTATTAATCCCAACTTTAAACTTTTAAACTCACATATATTTAGTCCCTGTCCTCATCTTCATATAGCGTTCGACCTAATTTACTTTGGCTGCCAGGCATCTCTTTCTAGCATATTGCTCCATTCATGTCAACCTCACACACTGAGTCATCGATTTGCCCTGTGTAAAAGTTGTCACCCTTTAATCACTGTTGATAGTGCAATCCACTGCATGAAAACCTAGTGATTTATATGGGTATTTTTAGCATGCAAAGTTCAAGGTTGCTGCTGGCTGTTTGCTACCCTTTTCACCCTACTATTGACCTCTTTTGCCTGAGTCATCCAGCTGTGTTTAGTGGTGGTTGGAACTAGAGCCAGACTGGAGCACCACAGGGGAGCGTTATCATCTCTGCCCCACCCCACCAGACACGCACCCATCTGGGGGAAGAGGGGAGGTGGCAAGAGGGTGGGCCCTGGAGCCACACGCACTGTCTACCACTTCAAGATTATGTTATTACAATCTGTTCAGCTCATTGGCTTGTTGAGAAAAGTGTCTTAGCATGGCATGTCAGTCGGGAATGAGAGAGGAGGTGCCCATGCCGTCACCTTGACTTGCTCGATGTGTGCCACTTTTTACATAATAGTCTTTGACAACAGGGTGGCATCTGAGCAAACACAGGAGCAGCGGGAGTGTATTTTGCGGGTGTGGTCCAGATGGTCATGAATATGGAGGAGTTAGCGCTAGTGCCAGTAGCTAAAGCTAGCCTCCAGGTCCCAGGATATTTGAAACGGTGTGGGGTTTGAAGTTCTCAAAAGCCAGAACTGACACTAAAAAACAAAAGCTTAAAATGTTAGCCATAGTCTGACTGGATGTTTGCAAGTCAGACTTTTCAGCACTATTTCTTAAGGCTAGTGTTTGTGGACCCAAAAGGGAGATGAAGAAACACTCAAACTTATGATCCTCAGATGTTGAATCTTAGTATTTGTTTGAAGTTGAGTCCACAAGCTTACAAACTTTCTATATTAATCTCATGGCTTAAACTGACAACTATCACATCTTTGGGACTGAATAATGGCACCACTTTCTGAGGCTATTGTGAACAAGTGTTAGTTTTTTTCTCATGTTGATAGGCTCAGTAATTACAGAGATATTAACCATAAGTCTGGTCAACAAATCTGAAATGTGACAGTTTAACAGCTAATTCTACCACAGAGTTCATCCCTGTCCTCCAGCCCAATTTTAAACTATAGAGACTATAGAATGCCAAAATGTGAATGCAACCTATTATGATTAAAATGTTAAACTTTTTCTAACTTAATACAATACATGTATAACTTTAATATATCAGATTACTATCTTTAGGTTTTATCTCACAAACTAAATCTCTGAAATATCATACCTGGATCTATTTTTTATTTTATTTGAAAAAGTTGGTTACAATACACTTTACAATTACAATTAAAAACATTGGTGCTACTAAAAGTGACACATAATATAATAACTACACATAAAATTGGATCTTGCAGGGAGACTAATAGAGATGCACTTATTTAGTCAACATTAAGAACCTCTTCATATTCACTTATAATTAAATCACACTTCACGTATCTGTTGCCCTTTGATTTAATGAGTGTTTAGTTTAAATAACTCTCACGCACACAGCCAAAGCCGAGCGGAGCAGACAGAAACAGCAGTGCATCTTTAGAGAAGGATTAATCCCATGTGTCAGTTGGTATTTGTGGATATTAAAAGGACAAGGTTCAACAAAAATCACTGCACGAGACTATAATCTGGATTTGAGTCATCCTCCCTTCAGCACATTCTACTGTTGTCTTTGCAGTGACAGGAATTGGAGCCGTTTATTGACAACAAAGGCGACCTAGATTCATTGTTATTGATTTACATCTGATCACAAATGCAGCTTTAAACATGGCACAATTATTAAGAAAATTCAGTAAATCTTATGAGTCCATTTGTTTTGGTAAACTTGTACACAATAATACATAGCACAGTAGTACTTTCTGTTATATGCAACATTTCGGGACTTTTTCTTATTCAAAAGATACACTATTTTGTTTAATTGTTGATTGCTATGACAACAGTTTCATCATTCTGAAAGCCATGCATAGGATAACTCTAGATATGGCTATGAACTGGTTGGGTCAAGTCAAATGAAGACTAATATATCTGAAGCAATTCCAATTTTGGTAAATCAGCCATTTTGTTTAGTCTATGCCAACTGAACTCTTAACATTTACAAGTAGATTATATTGAGCATTAAGAGCTTTGAGTGACTTTCCCCAGAATAGTGCAGTGTGAATGTCAGTAAAGGAATGGCCATATTAGTATGTTTGATTGGAAAAAACGAATCGCCAAACACTATGCAAACAATTCAAATACGTCTTATCGTTGCCATTGTGCAACCTCTGAGCTCATTCAAGTCACATTTCATTGTCACATTCATTGGTAACCTTATTCTCTGCTGGGCACCATTTTGAGGACCTTAGACCTTTCAGCTTTTACCCATGTATTCTGTTCATGCATTTTTCATAATTTTGTCTTTATTTGTGTTATTATTTATTATTTGTTATTTTTCTTCATCTTTGCGTTACCTTATGTTTTTTTTTTTTTCCTTTTGCTGTTTTGGTCAGTGGGTCACATCACTCAGGCAGCCCATTGGCCCGTGGTGCTCGGTACTGTATGTCTGCTGACTCCTCCAAGGCCTACACCATCCCCCAAACCAGCAGCAGCGCCTCCGACAGGCCAGAGGCGGAGCTGCAGGGGGACAGCTCAGAGCCCTGTGGACAGGCACGCCCCCAGACCAGCGCCAGTGTCCCAAAAGGGGATAGTGCCAATGAGGAAGAGGAGGACATTGAGAGGCCTCCCAACATTTCACAGTGTGGGTGAGTGTGAGAGCAAGAAGACACAGAAAGTCAGTGGGAAGATGCCATCAACAGTTGGGTCAATATCACTTGGCAATTTTATTTTTTCAAACTATCTCAGTTTGGTATAGCAACCCCTGGAGTGTCTTCTATGTAAAAAGTGAAGGCAAGGCAAGTTGTGTCAATGCTAACTTGCATTTAAACATTTAAAACAAAGCAAAAAATTCACCATAGTTTTAATACAATATTAGATAAAGTAGGATTTGAACTTTTAATTGTTTCTACTTTTAAGAGGTAGTCAACCCAATGGACTATTTATGCTGATCCCAAGCCAGAAAATAAAAATAGAACTTCCACATCAAATTTTTCCAACAATATTTATCTAAAACTGGTTCCTAAACTGTGATACTCAAGCCCTTTTGTGGATTCCTCTGCAGTTCAAATATTCGCTTAATTTTATCCACATTTTTGTCTTCCTGTGGGATAGTCTTTGTTCAGAACTAGTATAGCAGTTGTGGTCATATTTCAGACCTGGGTTTTGCCTACTTTAGACCTAGAATAGTCCTGGTCTAGATCTGGTACTTGGTGGTACTTAGTGTGAAACGTTTGAGAATCACTGATCCAGAACACTTTGACCATATGTTGCCTAATCTATGGCTGAAACATTGCTTAGCAGTACAGTGTAGTAATATATCAAAGCTGGTTGGCACACCTGTAGTAGTGTCATTGTCAACACAGCTACCATTACACACCTGTTTCTATTGGCTTTTTGTACCGGACCCAAACCACTCCAGAACAGAGCCCTCCTCCCCGTCAGCTCGCCCCAGTGCATGAAAACTGTCCCTGATTGAAGCCGACAGCCACCAAATAAATAAGCTCGATGAAGCCGTGGACATAATACACTTGGCACATGTCACTTGTGGTTATTGATCGCTACTGTGAAGCCTGCTCCCCACGGACCCGGGCTTCAGCCTTTACCAGATCAGCATCTCTACAGGGAGCCAACATGCTGCCAGTGCAAAGACATGAGCCACGAAACGGTCTCCAGAACAAATAAAGACAAATGTATGTAGTTACTTAGCTTAGGAATGTACAGTGAAATAAAATACCACATTTTTGTGCTTCATTGAAATTGGATTTGCCATGCCCTACATTCCAGATGGGAAAAAATCAGAGTAGTTTGAATTGGAAACTGCTTGCTGCATGCTATCTGATCAAAGCTAGACTTGAACTCAAGGGTAATAGATGAAACATGTGCTAAAAATGCCAGTACAATCACAACTGAGTCTAGGATTCCATTATTTCCCATATGCACTGTCATGAATAGTAGTTGCAGTAATTGCAAAGAGGAAGAACATTTTAGGTACATTTCCTGATTTTTTTTGTTTAATTTTCCACAGGAGCTTTTGGGAATTTCCAAAAACAAAAAACAAAACAGTCTTAGTATGCGTATAAAACCTTCTATTTTTGCTGATTTGTTTTGTTGAATCATCACCAAACCATGTATTTTGACTAGCTGAGACCCACTTTCCCACTTAAAATATATAAAATATTACTTTAGGGTGTCCTTTTGTCATGTCAAAGTACAACTCATTCAGTGATTTTATGTTACAACATCTGGGAGGAAAAAAACAACAATTTGATAAATAATATATAACATTATGTATTATATGTTACAGTAATCTCCTCTATACTGTAATGAGAATTTATGACCTACTGTTTAGAAGACCATATAGAGCCATGTTTGGTTACCTAGAAACATCATGGGCTGCTAGGGTAAAGAATAGCACAAAATAGCCTCCAGAACGATAATCAATAAAGATGGATGCATTTAGTTAAGACAGGAATGTACAGTGTGCCTAGTCTTAATATGATGAGTGACTGGAAGTGTCTGAAGATTAAATGGTATAAGGGGAAACACTGGGCCACTGTTAGTGAAATACAGTCTTAGCGAGTTGTGTGTCCATGCCTGTTTGAATGTGTTTTTATAGGGCCTCTAGGCTTTTTGGGTGAATGGGAAAATGAATGTACGATCTACACTCCTGCTTTAGCTCCTTGGTAATTTCATTTAAGCCATGAAATTTGCCACTTAAGCGCTGTGTGATTGATCGCGTGCAGTAAAGTCATCTCGAGTCTACTTATGAAAAACCCCACTAATCCAGTTATATTCCCTATTGTTTGTTTATGTATTTCTTCTCCTTACATAACACTGCTTTATGATAAATGGGCTAATATAACTCACAGATATTGTTCTGGCGTAATGAAGTTCTCTTTCCTCTATTTTAAAAACTTTTCTCATTTGCACTTTAATAACGTAATGTGTAACTTCTAACCTCAGGCTGTTTTGTCTTTGCTTGTTGCAGAGGAGCGGAGAGCTTGTTAGCTTTCCTTCTCCAAATGCTGTCAGAGCGTTCAAGGTACATAGTCAGTCAACCCCGTGGCCCCAATTTGACCTGGAACACCCAATCCCACATGCACTAGCCCCACCCCCCGTTTCGCCTTCTCCTTTGCCCTATCCTCCTCTGTCCTATCCTGGCATGTTTAAAGCAGTGCTAGTCCTGGTGTTGAGAGGAGAGAAGGTAACCAGCTGTGCTCCAGTGGCTGTGACATTTCTGTAGTGACTTCTGCTGACCCCAACTGCGACAAACTGCACCCAGTAACCTTTCGTAACCCCCGCGTTCACTTAGCAACCAAGACAACCACAACACTAGTGTCTACTCTACACTTCAAAATTGCTCCGCTACATTTGGCACATTAATTTTTTATCCGATCTTACACTGTTTTTCGTTTTACATAAAGCTACACTGCGTAACATTTTTGATAGAGGCTAGTGTACACCTTACTTGTCTCCATGCAGTTGTTGTTGCTTTGCCTAGAATGTTCATTATAGCATTAAACATATCTTTCTCCATGGAAACAAGCAGATCGCACCACCACTCCAGGTTACAGGTCAGATCTGTGGAAAGGCAACTCCGCTCGCAGTATTTTTGAGCTATAGAACCAGATGCTCGATAGATATGTTTAATACCATACTGTGGAAAATTCCAGGTAAAGAACTAGCATCACCATGGAGACCAGAATAGTAACACAGTCCACCTTTAGTTTGATGTTTAAGGCAAAATATTACATCATATTTTATCTTGGTTGTTCGGCATAACATGTTTCCAAACACAAGTTGTGGGAAAATCCCTCATGAAGCAATAAAAACATGAACATTTGCAGCACTCAACAAACTATTTTGGGAATGGTTGCTATGGCGGTGCTAGCTTAAAACAAGGCAAAACTTCGCTCTAGGTCTAGCTTTGGCCTGGCTGTCTTATTGTCTGGCTGTCTAGCTCTAGTCCCTGTGGTCCACTCACGCGCTGCCAACTGCTCTCAGGCAGAAGTCTCACAGCCACATGACCACTCAAGCTGCTGGGCTGTTTACCGTCCCTTTATCCCTCTATTTTAACAGACAGTCTTGCAAAATATTTAAATGTACTGTATCTGTGTACCTCATGGCCAACCCTTTTGTAGGTCCTTCTCAACCTTGTCTACAGCACTTTCCTTGTTGTTGTTTGAGCACACCTCTAACCCACAGGATAAACTTGTCTCGTCTACATGTAATTCCTGTCTAAAACCTGTGTCTATTTACTATTGCTGAACAAATGTCAAAATACTTACATTTCAAACTTGTATTTTTCTACAGAAATACTGGTAGTTTCTTTAATATTACACTGTGATCTTGTACTACTTCTGATAGTCATGGGTTTCAGTTTCCTGTTTATAGGTGACATTTTAAGGACCTAATATGTGTATTTTTTTGTTTTAAATCATTAATTGCTATAGCAGTAGTGCTAATTTTTTCATAACTCTGAAACCCATTGTGGCCTTGTCAGTATCGATACTGATCCAAATGACTCTAGTTCTGATGTAGTTTTTAGTATTGATTAGTATTTGGGTTGATTTTTAACAATGACCCTATATGCTGTACTCAATTGTAGTTAATAATAGATTTAAAAAACAAGCCAGTGGAGTGTAGTATGCACCACTGTCTTTTACTATTACACCATCCCTTCATGACTAACAATGAGCCGGATGACGTTAGCATGCTAATAGCACAGCACCTGAAGCACTGGTGCGATCCTGACACAGTTGTGCGAATAGCTGGATGCCCCGTGACCCCCCGCTGCGGTTGCTCATAGCATCCCCTTTAGTGAGCAGCACGGGCGAATCTCTCTGACACGCTGTGCCCTTCTGTGCCCTCTGTCTCATCTGCAGGCAGCTGTATGCTCAGGAGGCCGCCTGCCGCCTACAGGACGAACGAGAGGGGAGCACGCTGCAGAGACTGTCCAAAGAGGAGTACCTGAAGATGATGATGCCCGACAGCCCTACAGGAGAGAGCCGAAAGGTGAGGCCTGTCCCTGTGGTGTATGTAATGTGGTGATTGACAAACCAATATAATTTGTGCAAAGTCAGCGGAATGTGCAGATTGCTCGTACATGCAGTCTACGCAAAGATGTTGTGCTTGATTTGAAATGAGTTATGGTTTGCAAATGGTCATTAATGCTTGCAGTTTATGTTGCAACAAAATATGCTCATTGACGTGGTGTGCATTTGATAGATTACTTGTAAATAAGGAGTCAGCTATATGCTCCCATGGCTCCCACGGGGGTTTCCACAGCTCTATGTTCTGAGAATTTTTGGGTTGTAGGATTATAGTTAAGTTTCGGGCCTGGTTTTGAGATTATGGTTATGGTTATGAGGTTATGCATTTACTTTCATATTTTAAATGGGTTAAAACATGGCTGTGGAAAGATAGTGTCATGGGAATATAGAGCTGTGGGACAGAAAAGCTCCAACATCAGAATGCATTCTTACTCTTATTAATACTGTCAGTTGATGCTTGGCTTGTATGAATGGGGACTGTGTTTGGAAAAGCATCCAACAAAAAATGCAAAATTGATGTATACTCTGGGCAGATCATTTGCTGTGCTTATGACAAAATAGGTTATAATATTGATGGGTTTCATCTTCCTGTTTATCGGTGATAGTTTGGGGACATTTGCCCATTTAAAAGATTTGTTTGTTTTGAATATTTAATTGCTATGGCAACAGTGCTAGGTTTTTCATCACTTTGAAACCCATGGATTGAATTAAAAACAAATTCTTCCAACTTTAACCACCAGATTTCAGAAGAACAGAGCTTATTGTTTGGCCACCTCATAACATCACCTGCTCCTGAATAAGCCCATAGTGAATGCACTGTGTATGAGCTCTGCCCTCTGTCTCCACAAAGACCTTTCAGTTCTCATTGACTGGCACATACTGTTTGCTTAATTTAATTTCTAACGGGCCGAGTTTGCTCAGTCGGGATGACATGGATTAGAGCCAGGAAGTGGCAGGAGTGCATCGATGTTTGATGTTCCCGGGTCCTGCACACTCTATTAATTGCATCTTCAGTTTCCCCCGCTTCCCCCATCCCCCCTATCCATTATCTACGTTGAAGAAACCCCTAGAGACAGTTATTTTGGGATGCTGCTTTATTTCAAATACAAATGCACTTTAGAGCTGCAAGATTAATCACAATCCAATCGAAATTGCAGTTTGAATGACCGCAAAGACTCCAATTATTTAATCTTTTGCAAATAACAAAATACCATGTCTTATTACCTAAAATACTGTTAACCCTGTAGTTTAGACCTCTACAAACTGAAAAACTGCTCTGAAATGCATGGGATTCTTGTGTTAGTTTAGCAGTTCATATTTCACTATCCCATCTTATGCTATTGCTTCTGGGTGTGTTTAAAATGCAACTGAAACAGAACCCGATTATTAAAACTTAAATCAAAAATCTGATCGTAATTGCAATGTTTGTCAGAAAAATCGCAATTAGATCTTAGCTGGCCCTTGCTCCTGGCACGGATATTCCCTGTGCCCCTGATTAGTTTTGTGCATCGAACATACAATTTGTAAAGTGGCGTTCCAAGCAAAGAGCAGCAGCCTCACTTCCTGTCTAAATGAAGTCAGGTGTATGGGTGCTGTGTTCTGATTTCCCTTCGTTTCATCCTGTTTTCTTTCCCACAGAGAATGACTTCCACAAAGGGGCAGTGTGTGGCATACAGGCTTTTGTTGTAATCTCATTCTCCTCTCTCACATTCAGGAATAATATCTTGTGTAGAAAAGCAATCTAGGAGTCGGGATAAAATACATGAAAAGACTTAATCCAAATAGACACATCTGAGCCCAAATAACAGTCATTTTCTCTGGTATGTTTTTGTATATTATAAGTAGAAGTACAGGTGGAATATTATAATGTTTGGAGCTGTATTATTTTGGTTATAATTCTCAAAATTATTCAAGAACGAAAACAAAATTATTCAAGAATGAAAACAAGCCTAGATGTGACAAAGTCTGACTGCTGTGTGCTGCAGCTAATAATGAAGTGCACTGACAGTCTGCCCGTCTGAAAAAGCTGCTCTAAAGATGTGCATTTCCCAAAAATTCATGCGAATGTGAATATTACCGATGTGCCAATGGTTTTGTGGCAAACCTTTGGCACATGTTCAATTTTATGTATTCACCTGCACCTGTTTTTTTATATACTGTGTCCTTTTTATTGCTATATGTTATATAAGTGCAAAATAAATAAATAAATAAATAAAATAAAAATAAATAGAGCTAGCAACAAATTTTGTGGTTTGAAAATCGGGTAACTGTATCAATTTCTTGTCCTCACAGCACCAGTTACCCTGTCAGAAAGGGCACATGAAAGGGCTTTTTTTTTTTTTATCAGTAAATGATACGGCAGGAAAGCAATATTATAGATAGTAAATCCTGATCAATAAGATAGAATAAACTTAATCCCTGGAAAGCATATCTGACACTAAACAGATTGCATCTTGCACATCATGGAGAGGTTCAGGTTAATCCTCGTGTCACTTCCGCTAAGGTCACTGGATGAGGTGCATTGTTGAGCAGGTGCAGAGCTTTTCTTTGCCAGTCGTGTTGTCCTCTGGGACGTCCCACCATAGACAGGCGTCCCATTGTGTGTGTGACGCAGAGGAAAGCCGCTCACAGCTCCCTCGCTTGCTCAACATTCCTCTTTTGAACTTCCGCTGGGAAGGAAAAGGCCCCTGAATAGGTGGCTGTCTAACGCATCCTCCCGAGTGGCGTTTTAAAAATCTCCCATATGGCAATTGTTGACTTTATTTAGTCCAGTCCGTGCAGGCATGGAAAATGGGGCAATGGGCAATGCAATGTGGTACCACGTCTGCTGTTGCTGATAAGAGCTTTCTTTTATGTGTATTTGGTATAACATGATTTTAATGTGACCCAAATACACAATTTCCAAGCAGCAGTCCTTAAAAAACATTGAAATTAAGGAATTGCTACAGCCAGCGTTCCTTTTAAAGATTCTGTCTAAACCAGGACTAAACCAGGATTTAACCAGGAATGTTCCACAGAGTGGCATTATACTTATCAGTTTGGCATTTATTCAATAACGGAAGTTTTTATTGCTCAAAAACATGCATTCTTACTGAGAGTGGGGTCGCCTCTCCACCACTCTGACCTGTAACTTGGCTTGATCGTATCCGTTTCTCTCCATGGGGATGGATATGATAAATGGCGTACAGTGAAACATTCCAGACAAAACAATAACATCTCCAAAAAAGTTACATAGTGCACATTTAAGGAGCCTAGCTTATTATTTCACTCTTGTATTATATGTGAGCACATTCTTGCCCTTGTATTTCCTCCACAATTGAATTTTCCCATAGCTCTGCATGCTTTATATCCAGTGTCATATCTCATCAAACATCCTCGCTACTTTCTGAAGACGCAATAAAAATAGATGGAGCTTCAAGAAAACGCCATCTTTCATTTACCGTGACTCGTTTTATAGTGCATTTAAATCTGAGCTATTTCTGCCTTATATGAGCGCTCCTTATGGGGTCTAATCTCGTAAAGCTGGGTGGGAATAACAGACAACTTTGTTAAGTGAAAGCTCCTAAAATGGCTGCCATGTTTATGCTTTGAATTCAACTGTATCACGGCTTTAAAGGCATGCTAGACGTGTGTTAAATTGTCACCGTGGGATTTTGTGGGGTGGATGAGTCTTTGAAATTGAGATGGGTGTGAGCTAACGGGTGTACAGGTCTAGCAGTGGTTACAGCTGGAAAGCCATAGCCACACATTTTACACATCTGGCAAACTGCAGCACGTATCATTTGCGGCCATTTTTGAAGTCTTAATATTTATGTTGGCAAAATAGGACACTGACGGATTGAATTGGTATTTGAGGTTTTTTCATGTTTAAACGGTAGCTCCTCTCCAGCTGGGATTAAGAAACCATGTTATCTCTAGCATTTGGGCACAGTGTAATTAACTCACACATAAAGGGCACTAGGTTACGATTCAGCAATGTTGTTTTACTGTAACTGAGTGCAGCCAAATAACGTCTGAAAAGACTTGTTTATTTATAGTACATGTTTGGGGCTTGTATGCTAGTACCAGATGTCTGATTTTTCCCATAGCAAGTAATTCCTTATTGCTCTTGGCCTTTTGCTTTGGGAATCATAACAACTGCAACTCATCTGTCTCCTAGTTTGACTTTACTAGCGAATTGTGTTGACACTTGGCATATATGTGACAGGGATTTTTGACGGCATGAAATTCAGTAGTGATCGGACCCTGTATCTGCCAGTTTGTAGACATTGTTATATTTGGAGTGCTTTTCTGACACATTCTTTACTCCACCCACTGTAACCAATCACAGTAAAATATCAATGCTCTGAAATTTTACTCTTAAACTTGCACTATG
>KN470858.1:95658-117966 GCA_000787095.1 Periophthalmodon schlosseri | reverse complement strand
CTGTTGGTCTTCGTGGAGAAGTTATTGCGTTACCTAAAATGTTTCACAGTATGGCATTTAGAGGACAAGCAGGTGTACCGTGGGAAGTTACAGGTCAGATCTGTGGACACGTGACCGTTTGCAATGATAATACGTAAAACACCTGTAATTGAATAAATGCATGATGGATAACTTTAATGCCATATTGAGGAACATTCTAGGAAAAGCAGTAACATCTCCCCACTAGAAAAGTTATATATCGCCCCTTTAATAAAAAGTTACTAAACATAAATTGGTTGTATTTCATAGTAATTTCATAGTTAATCGTTTTGTTTTTTGTTTTTTTTTATATCCCCTACCACTTCTTCCTATTCCAATCTACTAAAACAGTACTTCATTTTACATCTATGTACTCTCACAGAAAACTATAGGAAATATTTTCTGTTTTCATCTAAAGCCACTGCTTGCCCCTTTATCACAGATGTGTTTATACAGTTAGCTGCCCAATAATATTACACAGTGCAGCTTTATCACCAGGGGCAATGCTCTCTTGTCTCTCACATTAAGCTCAATGACCACAGCTCAGTGGCCTCTGTCAACACCTGCATAGACCTCCTCCTCTTCCTCCTCTCCTCCTCTTGCTCTCGTCCTCTTCCTCATCTCCTCCTCTACAATCGCACAGACACACTCCAGCTGTGTCTGATCCTGCCACATTTTCCTCAGAGCTAACAGTGAAATTGATTCTTGTCATTGTAGCCTGATGTTCACAACTTGCCCGCCCAGCTGCCCACTCCAAGCCTGGGGAGCAAAAGGCTAAAGCTATAAGTAACATGCAGAACGAATGTAGACAGTGGTACTATAGGCCAGTATAGGTGAAGTGGCTTTCAAAAGGGTAGCAGTACATCTGGTTGTACTTGGTTTAGTTCTGGTTCACTTCTGGTTTAGTCCACCATGTCTTATAATTGATTTATTCCTATTTAAATTTGTTTTTGGCCTTGGTTTGTCTAGTCCAGGTTTTTTGGTCATCAATTTTCCTGATTTTATCCTGCTGTTTAGTAATTTGAATTTGGCCGGATTCAGTGATGGATTTTTTAAATGAATTTGACACAATTTTGACTTAGATTTGTTTGGGTTCATTAGTTGTTAAAGCTGCACTATGTAACTCTTCTGGTGGAGGGTCTGTCACCTGCTTGTGTCCATGGAGACCTAGAATGTTACAAAGTATGGCATTTATCCTGTATATGTTGTATTTATTCAATTATACTACTAAACAAAACCTTGAAAAACATACATTCTTACTCTGAGCGGGATCTCCTCTGCACTGATTTGACCTTAGCCTGGTGCAGTGCTGTTTGTCTCCATGGTGATAAATATGTTTAGTGCCATATTATGGAACATTTTAGGCAAAAAAGGTGCTGTAATATCTCTATGGAGATGCAGGTGTGTACCCTCAACTAGAAAAGTTACAAAGTGCACTTTTAAGACCAGGTTTAATACTTGTTTTGTAACTTTATATCACTGCAATGCCTTTTTTAGTTTAAGCATCACCGCTGGACACCCTTCCTTATTGTGACAGTCTTGTTTTCTCCCCGTCCTCTCTCAGGTGTCAGCGATGGGCAGCCTGTCCCCTAGACGCTCACTGTACCGGACCCTCTCAGACGAAAGCGTGTGCAGTAACAGGAAGTGCTCGTCGTATGCCAGTTCACACAGCTCCATGTTGGACCAAGCCATGCCCAATGACATCCTCTTCAGCACCACCCCACCGTACCACTCCACCCTACCTCCTAGAATGATCCACAACCAGGGAGCGTCCAACCTGAGGAGTAAGTACTGCAAAAGAAATATGAGAACGTACAGGTGCATCTCAGTGAATCTGAATAATGTTAATAACAACAAACAAAATCTGTAATTGAGTTAAAGTGGTTGGTTTAGACCTGGTGCAGTCATAGCTTTAATTATAAAAATCTAAAGGTTATGTAACTTTTCTGCCATTGTCTTGTCTCCATGTAGATCGTATAGTTTTGCATAGAATGTTTCACACTATGGCATTAAAGTTACCTTGCAATAATTAATTTACAGATGTTATTGCTAAAATTTACCTTGAAAAACATGCATTCTCATTGTGAGTAAGCTCGCCTCTTCAAGATTCCCACATGTAACTTGGTCCTGCTTGTCGGCATGGAGATAAATAAGTCTAATGCCTATCTGTGAAACATTCCAGACTAAATAATCTCTACGGAGACGAGCACATGGCAGACCATCTCCCCTAAAGTTTCATAGTGCAACTTAAATGTTTTTTTTTCTGCAACTATATAAAAACATTACTAAAACAAGTGCTTCAATTGTTTTACAAGTGCTATCTATCAAATGCACAAAATAAAATCTTTGTATTTAACTAGATATTACATTTATTTGAATTAATTGAGATTCACCTGTATGACAGATTACAGTGGGTCACCTCAAGGACACACATGTCCCCCTAGATGTTTTCTCTCTTCCTGCTTGTTGACAGCATCCTTCACAGCACCAAATTAAATCTACAAACACTTATTTTGCATGTGTCTCTGGGATTATCAGTCCCTCCTCTGTGGCGCCAGATAAGAGCCAGGATTCAGACACTAAGTGGAAGAGCCACTCCAGTCCCTTCGATATCATTAGCCCAACTGGCACACTCTTGAATAACACTTCTGGATAGAGTCGGCTAATTGGAGGAGGAGAAGACACAGGGAACTTACAAGGGGCCTGTCAGTGCCTGTGCATTAAGCAGACACCTGTTGCTGCAGGCTTTTCTCTCACTTTGAATATGCAAAGAGAGATAGAGATTTCAAAAAATGATTCACTAAAAAAATATGAATACGATCTTAATATTAATAAAAAATTGTAAATACATTCAAAAAGGGACTTAAAATTACTAGAATGGACTGAGATGGTATGAATTCGGGATTTAACAGGGACTAAACCATAGCTATAACAGAAAAAAACCCAACATATAATTTCAAAGTAGACTAAAAATAATAAATAATAATAAAAATAAAAATAAATAATCTTAAGAAGGCTATTGCCAAAACATAATATTCCACCAACAGCAACAAGTGTGTAATACTGTTTGACTTGATAAACCAGGATTATGTATAGATAAAACCGAGTTTAAACTAAAGTGAAACCACTTTAAAGCAGGGATTACGCAAGTTATTGTGCCTCCACTGATATCTCTGTGCCCTCCCTGGCCTTTGCTTCTACTGCCAATCTACTATGACATGAATGCAGCTATTTTTCCATCAGAATTGTCACAACCTTTCATGCATAGCGTTTCACTCACCCATGTGTCTCTGCCTGGCTCCTGTCCTCTCCATCCCATCTCAAAGCCATCCTCAGCATCTCCAACTGCTGTCATTAGGATAGAAAATAGCTTTTGGAAAGACTTTTTTTTTCTTTTGCCGTCTTCTGCCTGTCATACCTGATGGATTCGTGATTGCTGTAAGGAATTGTGGGGAATTTCGGGTCTCTCTCTCTCCCTCTTATGATCCAAGGAAGATTGAAAAAGGATGGTCACCTCAAGATATTTTTCTGGCTCTATATCCAAATTCTAGCCTTTGGTGCTTATTGAACTGTCTTTCAAGGTTTTGAGAGAGGTAGAGAGTAGGAAAAGTGCTGTTGATGGCTACTGGAGAGATACTTGTGTGGCCTAGGTCTTTTATTTGATTCAATTTGAAGTCATAGTTAAAGTTTAGGGTGAAATACAAAGGCTTTATTTTGATTAGCAAATACTCTTCATATGCAAGTAGATGGAAGTCATGGCGAATGGTTGTTTCCATGGTTTTAGAAACATGCAAAATTAGATTACTGGTCTGCTTTAGCGCTTTCATTGGTTGGGATTAAATATTGTATATAGGTAAATGCTATTAGGTTGCCTGGTATGTTAAGGAAGTTCCATTAGCCTTTTACAATGTGGTAGATAGCTATTTGAATTAATATTTACATTATTGTATAAAGCTATTTTTGTACCTTTTAGCTCGTGCGTTTTTGCTATTGTGTAGTTCTTTATACTGATAGGCTTCTAAACCCTATTTTTCTAACTTTTAAGAATCCTACTATTGTTATTTAATGTTTTGTTCAAGTAAACCCCTCCTCTTTGCCCCTCTGTCCTTTCCACTCCTTTCCAAAAATGGAAATTCCAGTCCCTTTTAGCCCCTGTTGTAGACCAGGCATAGACACTTATAGGGTGATGCCTGTCTCTGCAGATGAGTTTTGGTTTTCGGACGGCTCTCTGGCGGACCGCTCCAAGTTCAGCGACCCCGGCCTCATGCCCCTCCCTGACCCCGCCTCTGGTTTGGACTGGTCCCACCTGGTTGATGCGGCCCGGGCCTTCGAAGGTAACCGGTCCGGCTGTAGAGCTCCTGCTAGCACCCTACCTAACCCCCTCCAACGCCACTTAACTCTCTGCCTATTGCTTGGCGTGTGTGTTTGCCCTTTTAACACTCCTCCTGCTTGAATGCATAGGTTTGTGTGTGTGCCTGCTTCTAAGTGCTGCTGGCTTTAGTGCTGGGACTACTCTGGGGAATCCTTTTGCTTTTTGCGCCTGTAGCTGGGAGCTCCATTGTGATGCCATAGCAAAGACATGAAGACTGTTCTGGCACTGTTAGCTCACTGAGACACCTCTTGGGAAGATTTTTTTTATCCTTTTGGCCCTCAATAGTTTGGTCATTTCAGCTTTCTGCTTTTGCGGCTTTGTGTAAATATGCAGAAGCCTGTTTAGCAATATTATAAGGCAATTGTCTTAGAAGTAGAAATAATTTAGGAATTCCTGTCTTTTTTCAGACAATGCAGTGGTCCCCCGAAGTAAGTCTTCTTTTATGTCACTTATGCATTTTTCACATTAAACAGTCCTAGCACATCACCATTAGCATTATCGCTTGTGGTCTTTTTTGCTGCCATTCGCTATAAGCACATTTTGATCGCTCACGTCACCATGCATCACGAAAGCCTTATCATGCCACAAGCTTTTTTCACTTGAACTCAACCTGACCCCTGAGACCTACAAGCAGTGCAGCCTGTGACTATTCAGTAAGCATAATTAATGAATACTCCAAATGGGTTAATTCCTTGATGCTCATTTTTCTACTACGGATCATTGCAGCGTGGTTATTTAAGTGTGGTGAAATCAGTGGACATGCAAAGCTTATCTGGCAACCGAAATGGGTTGTCACGGCAGCAGGACTGGCCCAGAAAGCGCTGTGTAAACTAGAGCGTGGTTGCCAAGCAGAGAGAGGCTCCCGGCTGCCTTTGTGCCTTGTGTGCTTAGGCAGCGCTGGTTAGACCCGCGATAGAAAGAGCTAAAGCATTTTATGGCATTTATAAGCTTGGTCATGTGACTCCTTGGAGACGGCTTACTACAGTGATGCAAACAGACAGGTTAAATAGGCTAGTGCTCACAGTTAAAATTTCAAACATAAATTACAAATTCATATAGTCGTAAAGAAAATGTATAAGGCTACATTGAAGCCATCAAACTTAACCTTTAACAAATGTAACAGATGGTTTTAAAATTCAAATTTACACAAACATTTTTGTTTTGTTTTGTTTTTGCCAATACCCAAATGTTTTTCTTGTTCCCTAAAAATAGTAGGAAAAATAATGCCCATCTGGTCAACAATGTGCAATTTCTCTGAAGAGTCAAAGGTTTTTATAAAGTCTCATAACTACATGCCTAAATTTACTTTTAATTTGTTGTTTAATTAACTGGCGCTCAAGATTTCCTTCTGACAGATTTTTTTTAAATTTTTTTTATTTTAGTGATTAATTGCAAAACGTCCTTAGAAACAAGTAACAAGTTAAGTTTTATAGATTTTTTTGAATGTTCCTTCTTAAATATACAGCAGTCACTCTCCAGCAACTATTATTATTACGATATTTATTTCAACATAATCTTCTTTTTTCAGATTTTGATTTGTTTGTCCTGTAAATCTGAACAGCAGGTCACGCTAAAATGACAAGCCGCTTTCCTCAAAGTCTTTAATCTTCGTGACGCAGAATATGAGGAAAATATTCATTCATATGTAAATGACGTCTTCTCTCAGTTCAGGCTCTATCATCTTTTTGTCTTGGAGTGGATTAGCTTTCATTTGGGACTAAATTAATGGAGGGGTTTCCTTAATCTCTCCCATGCATATGCAGATCCTGGTATCTTAAGTATCAGACCGACGGGGCTTGAGAAGAAGAGCCTTAAACTAACTGAGCAGTCCCCAAGTGAAAAACACCAACTTTTGGGTTTTCCATGGGGCTTCAAATGGGCTTAAGGGCCTGATATGGTAAAATAAGCGTGACTCATGCCAGCCCATTACCAGTTAAACAGCTGTCGGTGTAAACTCAAAGGGTCTCGCTACTGAGCCCTGGGGAAGTCCCTTAACTGTCCCCAAAATGCTCCCTTTTCACCATGTTGTCTGTTGTCCCCTTACAAAAACTTCTATTTTTTTGCACAAAATAAAATTAGAATCAACATTTTAAATCTTCTCTCAGCCTTTAACTGAGCTTGAAAAACAAGTTTTCAGATAACACAATAATGCCTTTGCAACAGATACAGCATACATAGACTTGATTATATAGAATAGTCAAAATTGCACTCAATTGCATTAAGTTGTGAAGAGTAACACAATTATATTCCTACGTTATAATTGTTTTACTCTTCACAACTTATATTATCAAAATCTATTTTTTCAACGTAGTAAGGCGTCATTTTTTTGCTTTGCCACAACCGTTTCCTAAATCTATCCCAAAGCTCTAACATTATCCAAAATACTGGTTATTAAACCTATCCCCAAACTTAACCTGATTGGGAAAACATTGTCAAAAATAAACATTTTCTAGCATGGCGCCAAAGTGACAGTTGCAAGACATAACAGCACTGAGAAAACAAAATCATCTCACTTGCCTGAAACTCATGAATTGGCATTTGATAATGAATATGAAGTATGGTGTTGCCAAATTGCGACTATACAAAGATTAAACCTGAAATGCAGATTGTACATTTGTTTTTTGCAAAGCTGTAATATTTCAACCAAGCGTGATTGTTATTGTATGAGTGTGTGCATGTGATCACTCCTTACTTCTGGTCTGTTATCCCCAGCCTTTCGCTTGCTTGTTCATCCCTGTATCATCTTTAACCTTTTGTCTGACGTTGTTTTGTCCAGATCAGCGTGTGGCGTCTTTCTGCACCATGACAGACATGCAGCGGGCCGAGGCTCTGCAGATCTCCAAAGAGCTGACCAGGAGAGTGGTGGAGGCTGAGGGCGCAGGACTGGACTCGGAGTAAGTTTTATTCACCATTTGCAATAATATGCTAATACAATGATTTTGTCACATTTTGGTCTTGATTGAAGAACAGCATCTTCAATCCGAAGACTATTCTGTCTTGATTAAAAAATACTAATTTAATAATAACAAATTGTCTCTGATAGGTCCTCTTAGTATTTTTAATCAAGAAACAAATGTATTACTGAGGTTGAAATTACAGTCTGAAATGTAGAGCGGTTTTGATTGCTTCTATATATGAAACACTTGTGACCAACTTGACCTACTTGTTTTAATGTATTCATACCTGGTATTTACATATGACCTTCTGGGATTTAGATCATTCTCTTGCTTTATATCTGAAATATCATGGCCTTTCGATGCACTTAAACAGACCATTTACTTTACCTCAACACCTCTTACCTCTATTAGAATGGACAGTTTTGTGTTAATCCTTGTATAGCTACTAGAGTTCAATAATGTATGTATTAGAAATGGGACGAGACACAATTCCCACAGTTGGCCTCAAAATTTTTGATTCTATGAAATATTTCTGTCATTATTTCAATTCTTTTTTGGAACTAAGGCTTCTCAAGAGCTTAACTCAGTTTTGTCTGATCCAACTGTAAACATCTCAATCTCATGAGATCTACTGATGAGCTACTATTTATTGTTTTGGGGTTTTATTATGAGCACTGGTAGAGCAATTGTTTATTTCTTTTTTTTTATGGTTTTCTTTGGAAACATTTCAGTTTATAAAATGTGCTATAAAAATAAAGCGAATTGGATTGGAGATCATTTTCCACATGTTTACACAATCTTGTGGCAATTTTATCTCTTGAAATCTTGTGGCATGAAATTTCATCCTATCCGTAGTATGTAAACTAAATATTGGCAAATTTTTTTAGTTGGAGATGTATACAGAGTCACCAAATTAGTAATTACTTTGTGTATGAATTGTGCTCTATATATAAACTTGCCTTGTCTTGCTTAGAGCACTTTCCAACTCTCCAACTCCCCTGGTTCTTGTCTTGTCAGTTTCACATATACTACTTTCATTTTTACAAAATTGTATGTTTTTAAATGCATACAGATTCTTTTTTTTAACCTTTGTGGCATATTTTAAAATGTTTTGTTTCTCCTCTTCCTCAGCCCTCCCTCGTCACTCACTGGCAAAGTCAACCAGCTGGAGGTGATCCTGCGGCAGCTCCAGAATGACCTCCGAAAGGTACTGTCACATTTTGAACTTCATGTTTGTTATTTTGGGGACTTCTTTCAAGTCTGTCTGTCACACTGGCGAATAGGCAGTGAGAAACATTAATGCCCGGAGGTCGCTATGATACAAACTTGTCTCTATAATTTAATATCCTGCTTCCTCTGCTCTGTGCCCCAGCCCGACGGTTCCCCACCTCTGCTAATGCGCTTAAACACACAAGAGGAAATGCACTTTAATCGTTGCAGGGGAAAGGCTGGTTAACGCCTCCCATTTACACTCAGGCCTGAAGACGAACAGACGGATGTGTTCATAATAGGCCCTTTATCAATCTCCACTGTGTCCTTTTTGCTTCATATCCTGACATTGATTGAGCATTTTGTATGTTAAGTGTTTTATGTGCTAGAACAATGGAGATATACTGTACTGCACAGACGTTTAAACAGTACTTGCAGCTGTATTGAATGCAGTATAGAAATAGTATCTGTAGTGTTGTGGTAATAGTATTTGCAGAACCCACTGAGTACATTATTTGTTGTTCATCGGAAAGTAGAAAATCTTATAGGCAAGCTCGATGAAACTTACTTACTTAACATTGTGAAATCTGTGATCCTCCAATTAATTTTATATAACGGTACATTTGCCTTGTTTAGGCCAATTTTGTACAGTGCTGCAGCCCTATTTATTCCAAATCCAATTCAAATGGCTTATTAATAATACATCTCTTTTTGCATATATACCCTCATTATTCTTATATTTTAACAGTGCTTAAATTGGCCCTTAAAGGTCCAATATTACGCAAGTTTGACTCTTGTGAGCCTTAATCCGAGTTATAATGTTGTTACTTTCTCAAAAACACACTTGGAGTTGTGTTTTTCATTCACACATTTGAGTAACTCTTTATTATTAGTCTGTCTACATCTCCAAAACTCCAAATGCTCTGTTCCACCTTGTGACGTCATTAACAGCTAAATGTTACTTTTAGTTCAATAGAGATTGGCAATTCCAGTCTGAAATCATCCAAATGATTGTAGTGAAGGTGTATGGAGTTTAAAAACACAGTGTAGCACTTCCTGTATTACCACATGACATCACAAGGTGGAACAGAGTGTTTTTTTGTTTGAGAGAAGAACTCAGCCTAAATATGCAGGGTTTGTGTGTTAGACATGTGTGAATGAAACTAAACACAACTCCAGTTATGTTTGTGATGAGGAAACAACATTGTAACATAAATAGAAAACTGCGTAATATAGGCCCATTAATGATTTTTTTTTTTAAATGGATTGGTTGACTAATGGACTGGTTATTAACTGTATGTTGTTGTTTTGCTTTTTAGGAGAAAGAGGACAAGGCCATGCTACAAGAGGAGGTCCAACATCTGAGACAGGACAACATGCGCCTGCAGGAAGAGAGCCAGACTGCGGCTGCTCAGCTCAGGAAGTTCACCGAGTGGTTCTTTCACTCCATCGACAAGAAACCATGAAGAAAACACCACCATTTTACCACCTATAAACAAATTCAAACATCTGAATAACTACTAAACTACTAGCCGTTTGGAGACTGTAGCTTAGCCGCTGATTGGTGAAGACTTGAACTATCTGGATCTGTCCTCCTCTTTAACATGGCAACCTTTTCGAAAGCGTTTATAAGGACTTGAAAACGCCCCTGGATCCTTTCCTTGGCATCTCTAGTGGAATGTAAAGCTAATTTAGTCATTTACATATAGAAGAATCTACCTACTTGCTGTTGTCACGTCGGTCTACTGTAATGTACATTCAAATACTGTATCATACTGCGCACACTGTCCCAAGCAAGGAGCAAGAAAGTGGACTAAAAAATGGGAAATTGGATGAATGTATTGGATAAGAAGTAGTGGTACTTACCAAGAGGAGTCTAGAAAAGTACTGTGGATTGAAACATAAGAATGTAGCTACAACTAAGACCTATTTTTGGATTTTGATGTTTCTGGATATTTGGACCATTTTTGTTCCTCTTTATTCCATGTCTCCTCAGTGTTGTAAGCGCAAGGGTCGGTGAGATGTTTTGAATCGTTTTTTCGAAGGTGCTTTTTTTCCCCTTCTCAACACAAGCGTGATTATTTTGTCTGTAGTTTCCATTCACTGTCACGATGTCCTAGCAATAACAAAAGTGGTAGTAACAAAACTGTGGATTTTTGGAAAAAGACGAAACGCTAGCACAAAGTAGTCGAATGGGATGTGTATTTACTAAACAGAAGAGACTGTGCCTAAAACTCTTGGTTGTAAATGGATTGTTTCTTTGTTTTGGGTCTCTTGTTAAACACATGCCTTGTCTGTGGCTCACTGATATAAATTTTGTGAATGAATGCTGTGTGTATGTAATTGTATGGCTGTGAAATGTTGACGTTTTCAGTGTTTTTAGACCATTTTAGAGCAAGCGCCAGTGAACCACAACTACAATGCCAAATGTGTTTTTTCGTGTACATATCTGCCACAGAAGTGTCTTGTATTTAACACTATTATTTAAGCTTATTTAACCTAAAAGTTGTTTATTTTATTAAGGGTTATTGTTTCTTTTCTGCACTAAGGAGAGATAAGAGCTCTGTGTATGTTGTAAAGTAAGTGTGTAGCTTGCCAGGGCAAAAAAATACATATATATTTAAATATATAAATGAGGATGATTTCGGAGATTCCAACATTTGGATGCTGCTAGATGACAGTTCGCTGGTTTGTTTTGCTTTGAAAATGTCTCTTTGTAAAACAGTCTCATCCCCAATGGGACGCCTGTTGCTTTGTTTTTGTTTCGGTCGACTTTTTGTTTTGTTTTTTAATAAATGTAGTTGTAAAATTAAATGCTTGTCTGTGTGTCATTTGAGACTGTGGCGTTCCGGTGCCAAGTGTCTCCTGCAGTTGTAAAACCCACTGAAAGACCTTGGCCCTGGCTGCCAGACGGAGCAACAACATCATAAAAGTCTTAAGGGCACTGGTATTTTTACATGTGTCTGAAAACGGCCTGTGCGTGTTGTCTGTTTGGTCCATCAGGTGAACACATCCTAGCACTATGTCCCTATTTAAAGTGGAAATTAAGAGAAAAACTAACCTTTTATTAAATCAAAATGTTGTTTTTTAATAATATTTGTACCTCATTGACTTTGCCTATATAGGGACCCAATTATTTAAAGATATGACATACAAATTCACTGTGAAACATTACAAAATATGATGAAATAGAAGTATACTAGTGGGTTTATTTATCATTTCCGAATAAAAATGTGTAATAATTCATACTAACGGTATCTAACTTGTCTGTCTCCATGGGGATAAGAAGGTGATGCTACTGGGACAAGGTCAAATCTGGGGAGAGGTGAATACATGATTTTTCAAGGTATTTTTAAGCACTAAAACACTTGCAATCAATGAAATACAAGAAAAATGCATTTAATGCTATACAACATTCCAGGTTAAGAAATAGCATCTCAAGGGGCTTATCCTCCAAATAAAAATATCGTATATAAACAAGCAGGTGGCAGACCTCACAAGAAAAGTTACATATTGCACCTTTATCATCCTCTGTTTCTTATTCTTCTGAAAATACATGGCTTCAATAAAAACATGTGATAACAATAGGAGATGTAACGATATCATTGCACTATATCAGTAAGTATACAGTACTTAATGGAATTGGCCCGTTTAGGTAACTGTGCAATTTACCAAAACTACACATTACATCACTAACACTGGTCTTCCTTTGTTCTGTTCTGTACATTTCCTTGTCTTATCCCGAAACAAAGCCTTACCCTGGACCGTGTAGCCTCCCATAGGAGACGCACCAGATAATAACATTTTTCTCTAAGACGATTTCATCCGCTATTTTGTAAACAGCAGGTGTGCCAAGACTTCCAGATGAAACATGAAGCCATAATGCGTTAGTGACTTGATTCCCTGCGATTTTGTTGTTCTTTAAATAAATGACAGATGTTGTGTTGCCCACGGGAACAGCAGCGGACTGTCCTGAATAATTAATCATACGGCAATTTAGGGAGTAAGAGGGAAAAACATTTAAATGTGTTTGTTACCTTTTTTGTAAACCTCCAGTCCAGCCGCCGGAGTGTGGTCCAATCCATCAACATGTCAAGCGGCTGGCGCAATGCATTGTGGGTAGAGGGCTATTTCTTCACAAACTTTTTTTTTTTTTTTCATAAGACTCACCTCCATACAAAGTTGCACAATGTAACTTCGGGTGGGGGGTCTGCCACCTGCTTGTCTCCGTGGAGATGCTATTGCTTTGTTTGGAATGCTCCACAATATGGCATTATCTATCTTGCATCTATTCAGATTCAGCTGTTTTTACTGGAAAAACAGAATATATGGTTTTCTACTGTGAACAAGGGTCACCTCTGCACAGAACCGATTCGTAAGTTGGCCTGGTGGTAGGGAACACATGGGTGAACGGACGGTTTACATTTGGGTTCATTCAACAGTCAAATAAAAGCACTGGAGATTGCTGGTTTGGATTAGAAAGAATAGAGCAGAGATTATCTTGAGCTCATAAAGCCTCAAATGTTTGCTGCTGTGTAACATCTTTAACCACGGAACAACTGTATTTTCTTTATAAATCAGGTATTCATGAGCTGCAGCTTCTGGTTAATAGGTGACATCTTTAGGACCATTCATACGGTACAATATTGTGTTTTGAATTGTCCATTTCTATGGCAACAGTGCATATTTTTCACCACTCTGAAACCCAGTAGCTGAGAGAAACATTTGGAAACCACTGGAACATACAATAAATTATACTTTATGGAAAGTTATGGTATAAGCCTCAACCCATTAGGCAGCTATCCTCACTCAAACTTTTGGCTATTACATAACCGTGCAGACTGCAGTCGTGGGTCGCTTCTGGTCTTTGTCTGGCTCAGGTCACAGACACTGCCCTGACCGATCTGTTTTGTCTTTTGTGTTTTGGGCAGAGGGGGAGTTGCTTTGAGTTGCGTGCCGAGTTGTGGTGAATAATCTTCAGTGTGGCGGTGCCAGAGGAAGGAGCAGATGGAGCTCACTTTGGCACAAAACCCAAGAGTGGATGAGATGAGGACAGGAGTGTCACTGAAACATGATATCAAGAGGCAATCAAGTCAAGGCAGAGCCGCTGCAGAGGGGGACTTTTGGGGGCTGTGGGGAAGGGCAAAAGTGAAAATTATAGTAGAAACCTTGGACTAAAACAGCAAACTAGACTTAAAAATATAATAATAACAAAAGATATGTTATCCACCCATATAGTGTGCATTGTAACTGTATATTTAACAAGGTGCACTACGTAACTTTTCACCTGCTTGTCGCCATGCAGATGTTTGCTTTGCCTGAAATGTTCCACAGTACATCATTAAGCTTACTGATGACAAGGTTGTAGCTAAAAAAAACATGCATTCTTACTGTGAATGGGCTTGCCTCTGAAAAGATCAGATCTGTAACTTGGCCTGGTGGTGTCATCTGCTTGTCTCTATGAGAGTAAATACGTTTAATATCATACTGTGAAACATTCCAGGCAAAGAAATAGCATCTTCATGGAGACAAGCAGAAAAGTTACATAGTGCAACTTTAACCAGCTGGATCGCCCTTTCTTTTTTCCCCAGATGACCGCTTGTATGGAAATAATTTACTCTCAGAAAATAATTATTAAACTCACAACACATTTTTTTTAATCCATTACATAATTAACTATAGTCTAGTAATTCTTGCATTAGTTATTAGGCTGTGTAATCCTCTGTTTTAAATGCAAGGCAGACATAGGACACTTGAGACAAAGTCAAGAGTTGTGACAAAGGACATTTAATTAAAGAGGCATGTAAGTGGGATAGCAAAGCGCTGACAAACAAGAAAGTTAACACCAATCCGATCGCTTGTAAAAGTAACCATATGGTCTCAAGACGCCCCTGAACTCGCTCTGTCAGCCCGTTCAAGGTTAAAGGGAGAGGGGTCGATAGGGATGACTCTAGTCCTGTTCAGTTGTGGTAAAGTAGACTACAACATAATATAGTTACTTCATAGTTCATGGAGCATAGTTACTTCAAATTTTAAAGGGCCCAAATTAGGCTATTTTCTAAACTATGTAATAATGTTGTTTCCTCATCACAAACATACCTGGAGTTGTGTTTTGTTTCATTCACACATGTTTAACACACAAATCCTGCATATTTTTTTGAGTTCTTCTCTCAAATTGAAAAAGCTCTGTTCCACCTTGTGATGTCACGGTGTAATACAGGAAGTAGTCCTCTGTGTTTTTAAACTTCATACACCTTCAACACGATCATGTGGATGATTTCAGCCCTGGAATTGCCTCTGCTGAACAAAACGTAAAAGGTAACTGTTAACTTGAAAACTACCGCTTCATGACATCATAAGGTGGAACAGAGCATTTTGAGCTTTGGAGATGTAGCCAGACTAATAATAAAGGATTACTCAAACATGTGTGAATGAAACAAAACACAACTCCAGGTATGTTTTTGAGGAGGTAACAGGAGTAGTACATTTTGTGTAATATAGGACCTTTAATCAATAAATCAATAAATCTGATCAAATCATATATATCTTGGTTTATCAAAAATATAAAGGGGGAAAAAACACATCTTAAAATAATATTCAAATAAAAAGAATATTTAACTAACAGTAATTAGTTGAAATCAAATCAAACAGAAAATGTGTTTAAAAAGTTCCTCAATGCAACAGAGTAAATGAAACTCAATCTACCAGCAGCACGTGTGACACAGGGGCTTTAGGCCCAGATGCTCCTGCTGTAGGACCCCCCCGGATCCTGTTTCCTGGACCGTCCCGAGTCCAGCTGGCACCAGGCTCATGGGACAGGGCTTCATCGACCTCTACCCAAGATCAAATATCGCTGTGGACTTTATATCACAGAAAACATCAGGCCACATTTCTTTTGTTTTTGTGATTTGAGAAACTGGATTGAGAAACAAATTATTTATTAAAAGGTATTTGTTGCATGGCTTAGAATGTTGAAGTTTGGTGTGGAATTAGCCCATTTATTAAAAAGACAAATGTTTGAAAATACAGGAAAAAAGCAATTTAGATCGTTAGTTCGGGTCAGCAATAATGTTTTACCACTTTAAAAATCAATAACAGTTTATGGCTTCACAGTGTATTTGAACACACTGCTATGTTTCATGGTGTAGTGTTTCCAGAGCTAAAGCAAAACCACAAATCGCTTTTTTACCCTATACATTTACTAAGTGAGATCACATTTTAGGTCAGATGTCTGCTATACCGTAAATGACCGTTTTGCATTGTTCTGTACAGACAATATTATAATGTAGCAGCTCAAATTCTTGGAGGAAAAGCTGTTATTTTTCAGAAAACATGGGTGACTCATCTCATCTGCCCAGTTATCATCTGCAAAAATCATCCACCAGTGTAAAGCCTGTCAGAAGTCAATCAGATTTTCATGGAAACAACATAGCTCAGTCGGTAGAGTGTTTGTCCACTGAGTTTGCGATGCTATTCCAGCTCCCACAGAAGATGAATGCTGTTGTTGTGTCCTTGGGCAAGAGACTTAATAACCCACTTCACCCTCAGTGTCTGCGTACACTGCTGTATGAATGTGTGTGTGAGTGGGTGAGTGGTTCCTTGATGTAAAGCGCCTTGAGTGCTTTGAGTGACCATTTACCATTTTGTTTGTTTCAAAACAGTTTATTGTGTGGTTCAGATTTGACTTTGGCCTTGTATTATATTTCACCAGATGCTTGTCTCCATGGGGACGTTATTGCTTTGCCCGGAATGTTCCAAAGTATGGCATTAGTTTATCTTGCATTTATTCAACAGATGGTTTTATTGCTGAAAAAGCATCCTTACTGTGATGGAGATTAACGGACTCTCCACCAGAAAAGTTACATAGTGCAACTTTAAAGAATGTCTCGATTCCCATCCTTTCTGATTATCTCAATTTTGTTTTCCTCCTGTATCTTTTCCCAGTATATTATGATGAAAGTCCTGAGCAGTATTCCTGGAGTAAACAAACAGGCCTGTCTTTGCCTTGAGCGTCTGAGACAAATTGAAAATCTGTGTGTGTTTGTCAGAGGCGTAGCAGCAGCAGCAGCATTATCCTCACCTGTGCGCTTATCTCACGGCTCTCTGCAGCTACAGCCACGGGCCACACATGAGAGAGGGGCTACGCGGAGGAGGGGGTGAGACAGAGGGGGTGAAGCAGAGGGGGTGAAGCAGAGGGTCCCAACCAGCGGACTACGGCTGCAATGATTCATCTGAAATAATCATGAGTGTAAAAATAATCATAACAGTATTTTAATAATCAGAATCGTTATCTCGACTCTACAGATTCTAAAACATAAGACAAAAGATGATTTTTACAAAGACAGTGTCATTAAGGGTAAATGGTCACATTTTTATATAGTGCTTTTCCACCTTCAAGGCACTCAAAGCGCTTTGCATCAAGGAACCACTCACAGTTCTGCCTGTTTTTTCATGTTTATCCCAGTCCAGCTCCGTTTCCCAGCCCATTCCGGTCCTTCTTTTGCCACCTCCTTGTTTTCCCTGCAGCTGCTATTCATTTGCTAATCAGCCCAGGGTAGCCTATATATACTCCCTCTGTTCAGTCAGTTCTTGCTAGATTGTCGAACAGTCAAGAGAGACACTCAAGCCCTGTATCTGAACAAATCTGTTGTTTGCATCTTGCAATTCTGAACTTGTATTAAAGTCTGTCTGAGGGACCTGTTCCTGATTCCCCGTAGTGGAAGAGATTTGTGTTGACATTAAATAAGACATTCCTCAGTTGTTTATTGCCTTGGTTGTCATATTAAGAATTACCTGTTTGAAGGATACTTTCTGTATTTACTTAGACTAAGAAGTTTGGCTGTATATTTTGTGCTGCATTTGAGTCCAGTTTAACCTGCGTGATACACTCAGTCAGTCACACACACATTCATACACCAGTGTACACAGACACTGGGGGCAAGTGTTTTGCCCAAGGACACAATAACAGTATCCATCTGTTGGGACTTGAATCACACTGTCAACCTGTGGGTCATTGGATCTTACCGCTCTACCAATGATGTTCATGTTGAGAGCAGGATTTGAATCACCAATTTTCGTATCAGTGGACAGACACTCTACCAACTCAGCTACTGTCGCCCAAATATTTAAATCAAAATGTCAAAAAATTATTTACACATTTTTTTTATTTTTATTTTTTTTATCCATGAGTAGTCAAATAATGTGTTTGTTTATTTAAGGATCCCCATTAGTGTCTGAAAAGCACAGACTACTCTTCCTGGGATCCACTCTCAAAATAAAAGCATTACACACAGACAGTTCATTAACAGTAAAGCGCATCAACAATCAATACATGTTCAGCCAGTTCCATTATAAAAGAAACAGTCAGAAAACACGTACACAAGTTCTGCACAGTCAACATTTACCACGTAGCATCATTTCATTTTCAAATATTGATTCACTAAAAAAATAACAATGATTTCTTTCATTTCTCCATGCTCAGAAGCTCAGTTGGTAGAGTGTTTGCCCACTGATCTAAAGGTTGGCGGTTGATTCCCAGCATAAATATCATTGGTAGAGCGGTCAAGTCCACTGACTCACAAGTGGACGGTGCGATTCCAGCTCCCACAGATGAATGGAGTCATTGTGTCCTTGGGCAAGACACTTAACCCACTCCCAGTGTCTGCGTACACTGGTGTATGAATGTGTGTGTGAATGGGTGAGTGGTTCCTTGATGTACAGCGCTTTGAGTGACTTGACGGTGGAAACACGCTATATAAAAATGTGACCATTTGCCATTTATTCAGGGGAAATTAGTTTCTTTTCAATACTAGTTTAGCTATTGATTTAAATATGTGAGTTTGAAATTTTATTATGAGCATATACTGATGATTATTACTTTCAACTTTAAACTCATTTCAATAATCTTAACACATGCAAATACAATAAAAATGCATTGTGATTTTTCTGTGTTGTCTTGCGTCTTATCATCCCATTGACCGTCTCTATATGTCACTATATGCCAATCATGTCCCCACTGAGCCCGCTGCGGTGAACCTGTTGAAGGCCAGTGTCCTATATAAGCTGCTTTCCTGTCTCTCCGTCTGTCTGCTTCAAAAGAAAAGAAAAAGGTTAGGTTAAAAAAGAAGAAAAAAAAAATCATTCTCACTCAAAGGTCAACGCTGGCAGAAAATCTCACATGACGAGAAGGGAGACAAAACTGAAGCAAACCTCTTGTGTTGTAAGTGTCATGTCTGTGCTATTTGGAGCGCTTCTAAATGAGATAAAAGACAGGAACAAATAGATAAGACAGCGTTCTGCATTATCTTTATTTGCTGAGATGTCCTTGTCTCTCCTGCTGGCTGCGAGCTACTATCGATTCTCAATGGGTAAACAAGGAAGAGGGCTGTGGTAACCGGGCTATAGTAAAACACAGATTAGAAAAAAGAACACCTCCATTTTAAACGCTGACTGTTCAGGTTTTTTTGTCTAAGGTATTGATTATGTTAAGTGGAGTTTTTCTGGAGGGTCATGGGAATATTGATGTCTATGGGGCGAACAGTAAAGAAATCGGGTGAGGGTGTTTAAGGTTTAATAATAAATCAACCCCCGCCCAGACGTCATCAGCAGTGAAAGCTTAACTGGAGTCGTGATCAATATTCAGTCTGAGACAGAGAGGGGCAGACCAAGGTCAAATGTAAAAGCTATAATGGGTAGAGGTGAAATTAGGGCAACATGAGATGAATTATACCACAAATGTACAGTTATTTTCACAGTTGCTCCTGTAGCCACATCTGCCCTAGTGCAGAATCTTTGCCTACAATCTCTCCAACTACCTCCAAACACTAACAGTATATTCATTCAAGGTTAAACGAGTAAATTGCCTTGCTCAAGGAAACAACAGCACTGAGCACAGATCAATGCTGGAATCAAACTGGCAACCACTAAGTCTCTTGTGCCCCAAGCGGTTGGATCTTCTCAGGTAGTAAGCCAACCGTAAAGTCTTCAGTTATTAAAATCATTTCTAGAACCATGTTATGATGGTTTTGTCATGAATTAGTTCTGGTTTAGGGTCTGTTTTATCCAACAGTTTCTACTTCATCTTTGCCAAATCAGGATTCACGCTTATTTGTTAAACCAAATATTTTTGAGGCAGTATCTAGATGTAAAAATTGACAATCATGGACATTTTCTGTAAATATGTCCATCAGAAGAAGTGTGAGTGGAGCGAGGCTGCAGCTCATTGTGCTACTTTAACATGGCACACCCACGTTACAGTCTGTGGTAATGTGGCCCATTTAAAGTACATTGTCCCATTTACAGGCAGTATAACACAGAGCAGCACAGCGCACAGTCTGCAGAGAGGGGGCTCATTTATTTTTGTGGTGTACTTTAGAACAGAAGGCTAATAACGTTTTAACCCCACACACTTTCTGGGCCATTCAACTGGTCTCATTCTGTCCAAATACTCGCAGTTGTACAGTTTATTCAGAATAATTTAAAGAAGCCGACCAAGTACAAATTACTAAGAACAAAGACTTTGTTTTCTCTTGGTTTGTACATATTGAACTTAAAACTTTTACAAATGAGCCAAGCACTGTAAAACTTACCCTAGGGTTTATCCTCATATACCACTATTGCAGGTACATCTCATACATTTCCTGTTTATCTTAAAGATATTTTGATTTGTTATTTGCTATGGCAATGTTATTTTTTCATCGCTTTCAGAACAATGGATAGTTACCACAACCAACTCCACCTCTTAGCCACTGTAACTAAAAGAATAAAGCCATCTAAATTTATTGCAGAATAGCAGTCCTTTTATTGCAAGTATAAGCATGTATTGATTTGAAATATTAATATAACCCACCGCTGACTGCAGATAACATTGATCTTGTTGCTATAGTATTTGGTTGGTGTGCAAATTGAATCATCTTTACTGAAACACATGGACGGTTACACCCAAGTATTTTTCATTTTCATTTTTGTTTACTACATCAGTCCTTCTGAAACAATAATACTGATAACAATTATAATTTCCCATTTGATTCAACTTAAAGGTGAACTATAACTTTTCTGGAGGAGGGTACACCTCCTGTGTGAAGTAATTGCTTTACCTGAAATGATTCACAGTCACAATAAACAAACTTATCTCCATGGAGACAAGCAGGTACCAAGCACAGTTTTGGGTCATATCTGCAGAGTCATATGCACTTTAAGTTATCCTTTCTCCTTCTCTCAGGAAGGAGGTTGTGGGTTAGACTCCTGATCTATTTATAATAGTAATTCAACTTTTCTTTGATGATAATTAAACTATTCTCTCAATAAAAGTTAGTGCTAGTTTCTGTTCAGTTTTTGGTTTATGTCCTGTTAAGTATTCTTATGGTGATGTGTTAAAACTGTGAATAGATTATGGAATATGTTTACAGTTACATGAATAAAAATGTCTTGAATAGATCTAAGTAGGTTTAACTTTCTTTGGCAACAGCTGTGTCACTATTTTTCATACTATTTGGTCTGGAGGACACTGAGTTTCAGGAGAAAATCTGCTCATGACGTCATAGGTCTGCTTGGGTCTTGTACCAGAGACGTGGGAGCCTGAGGCTTCTGTGCAGTATCTTTGCTGTTACAAGTGGGACAGTGTTCCTAGTGGTTTTCTGGACTGAGATGTCTGATGATGTTTTTCCTGGGATCTGCTGTAGCCACTCCTCCAGTTTGAGGGTCACTGCCGAGTGCTCCAATGACCACAGGCACCACTGGTGCCTTCACCTTCCCAGCCTTCTCCATACCTCTCAATATCAGGATCTGCATGGTAACGTCTCTATAACTGTACAGGTTGGCTGAGGCTAACACTACATGCTACCGGTGTTTCCGCGTTTGTAAAAATTAGTAAATGAAAAGGAATCGGGGAGAGATGGTCTCGTTCATGGAGTAGCTCTTCCGTTGTTAATGAGGAGCACTTGTGTTTACTGTTCCTCAAAAGAGTGATTGCAGAGGCAACGAGAGGATGGCTCACTCTGCAACCAAGATTTCAAATATCAGACAGGCTTAATATCAGGTGCAGCTTATCTTCATGGAGACAAGCAGGTGGCACACCCTCCATGGGAAAATAGTAAAAGAAAAATTCAAATTTGTCAACTGGACAAAAAGTTGGAGGAGTGAAGACATTTCTCTGCTCATCCAAGCCGCTTCTTCAGTTCTGGTCAGATCACTGGTGGACACTGCCTTATATCTGTCTGAAGGGAGGAACTGACTACACTGAAACTAACACACCTGTTGTTTACAGTTTCTGTTTGTTGGCCAGGTCTATTGAGCTACACTAAGTGTGAACTGTGCCTGAGCCATATTTAGCATAATCATTCAGCCCCCTAATGGGTGCTCTCACACTTATTAGCATACTGGCTAGCCCTATTGTTTTCCTTGTTTAGATTTAGGTCTGAGGGTGGAGTTATAAATAATTTACTAGTTTCAGTGTAGTTAGCTGTCCCTTCAGATGGCTATAAGGCCGTTTCCACCAGTGATCTGACCAGAACTGAAGAAACGGCTTGGATGAGCAGCAAAACGTCTTCACTCCAACAACTTTTTGTCCGGCTGACAGATTTGAATTTTTCTTTTACTACCTGGATCACTGAGAGATTACACAGGCTCCATAGGAAAAGTTACATAGTGCACCTTTAATAATGTATGTTCTTCATTGGAATGACAAGTGTAATATGCCTCAGTATTCAGCTTTTAATTCCCCTCATTAAATAAAGCAGATCTATTTTAATTTTACTATCAGTCGTAAATGACAGAACATCAGATAACTCCTCTCTGCAGCTCAGTGTCTCCAGC
>KN470858.1:57983-95619 GCA_000787095.1 Periophthalmodon schlosseri | reverse complement strand
TCCTCCCCCCCGCCTCTCTTCCAGATGGTGACATTTCTCCAACTCCGCTCTGAATGTCAACAAAACTAATAAAGGAGCATTGATGAGCCCTAATACAGCAGCACAAGTGGAAGATTTTGATTTGTGATTTTAATTAGGCCGTGTAATAGCAGGACTTGAAGCTGCAGCCAGAGCAGTAGTTTTGGTCTATCCCTGAACAGTTCATTAGCCGCTTCAATAAGTACAAATTAAGGCTCACCACACGAGTACTGATGGAGAGGTTTACCAAGCAGAAACATGGCTCTACAATGCACCACGATAATAACGAGGGATTAGAACAGATTATTCACTATTAGAATAAAGACGTTTTAATTTGCCTTAGACCAGTGGTTCTCAATTGGTCACATGCAGGACCCAATTTCACCCTTAGATTTTTTTATGGCATATTTTGTATTTTATGCATGTATTCTTTTCCGTCTTATAATTACTGCTAGCAGGGTAGACCATAGACGATGCCCACTTAATGTCACACTTTTAAAGCAGAAATGGAAACTGTAATATTGATCTAAAATGGCCCCTAACTTCCCATTTGAGAACCCCAGCATTAAACCAATACTTTGCTTGATTGGGCACCATCTTGGATCTGCTCGCTAAAATACAAGTGTAAATAAATGGGGCTGCGGTTGACCTCTGACCCCTGCCATTATTTTACATTGATTGCGTTCCAAATCAATATCACAGAACATAAAAAGCTCGATAGATTTGCATAGGGCAGCTAAACAAGATGAACGACCGGTAATCTGTGCTAAAGCCTGCTGTTTTTCTATCCTCCAATGAGCTATAGTCTTATTTACTCACACACTCTCCCTTTGAATGGACCTGGCTATGTTCCCTGGTGCCAAGTTTGACAAGCCCTGCGCAGCGATTTATGTAATTTATGTCTTTAATAACACAAGTGTAAGGCTCCAGTGGACCATAAGTTACACATGTAGGAGTGAGTTTTCAAGCCCAGCGTTTCCCAAGGTGCATCAGGTTTAACACATTTCCATTTAGCTAACAGAGCGGCCCACCTACAGCTGCCATATTGATATGTGTAAGGGAAGCTTTCGGGGGTTGTACTGGATGTATTAGGGTACAAATTGGTACAAAGTGTTTCTAAAGGTGCGCCATGGAATTTTTCTAGTAGAGAGTCTGCTACGTGCGTGTCTGCATGGAGGTGTTATTATTGGCATTGGATTTATCTGTCTTTATTTTATTACAGATGACTAAAAATGCCTAGAAAAACATAGATTCTAATTGTCTCCATGGAGATAGTCAAGTTTGTTGCTGTACTGTGGAACACTGATGGATGCTTTTGGATAATGGATGAGGATTTTAAGCTGCTGAGAGAACTGGATGTGAATGAGGTTACAGAATGTTTATGATGGTCTGCTCCTTGTAAAGACATTTTCTTTGTATGTTTGATTTTATGAACTATAACAGCAGCCAGCCCAGGGACTACAGGTGGAAATCGGCATTAATTAGCTACAACCTGGTACAATGCATCTCTCCATTAAGGTTAATGTCTCATTAAATGAACTAAAACTAAACTAAACATTCCACTAAACATACCAGGCAAATTAATGAATCACCATGGAGACAAGCAGCTGGCTGACCCTCCATCTGCAAAGTTACATAGCGCATCTTTAAATCTGTGGAATATGACAAATTATTAAAAGCAACGATTACTAAAGAATGCAAATCCTCCAAATCTGACCTGTTACTTGGTCTGAAGGCATTTTGCCCACAGAGATGCAGTAGATGGGTTTAATACCATACAGTGGAATATTTCAGACAAACCAATGTCATCTCCATGAAGAAAAACGTATATAGTTAAAAACAATTTAGTCTAGTGAAGGTCTGTTTGACTCCAAAGATTTATCTCAGCTCTTGCCTCCAACCTCCACAGCTGTATCAGATTACTCATGGAACAACAAACCTTATCCTAGTCATATCCTCTCAATCCCAAAACATTTTAAAACCTTCAACCAAAAGTGATGTTTGAGATCCCTGTAGGTCACATTTCCCTATCCATTCTTCTGTGGAATACGTCTGCCTTACTTAGTCGTCTTCATATTCCCACGGCACCTGCTTTGGTCAGTATAATTGTGCCTTTCTTGTGAACCTTATCATCATCTTACTATAATGTGTTCAGAAGATTGACGTTAAAAACACATGTGGAAGTGTGGTCTTTCTGTGTCTTTGAAAAGGGGGAAAACCACAGGGACATCTGCGAGGAGCAAGATCCAGTTACTGTCACACCACCCACCACCGAGTAACTCACAACCACAACTGCTGCAGGCTCAAATGAAGGGGACAACTTGGGCACACAGCCAAAAGTGTAAGCCACCATTTTGTGTTTATCCTCTATCTTCTCAGTTTTAATGAGGTAATGACTTCCTAACTTGAAGCCAAATGATATTTGATAGTGAAGTAAATTATCTGAGAGATTGGAAAAAAGAAGTTGCAAAGGATGGGGTTTAGATGGACATGAAATTGAAGCATTTATAGACTTCTACCTTGGCAAATACTCTTTCCTGTCATTTATACTGGGCTAGGAATGTGTATCTTAAGCCAGTGTGTAGCTATGTTGTTAAAGGTGCACTGTGTAACTTTTATGGAGGAGGATCTGTCACTTTCTTATTCTTCATGATATTGCTTTGGCTATGTTCCACTCATAGACTGTATATATAAATGGACATAGCTATCCTGCTAGCCACCAAATAGGAAATGAGCATGGGTGTTTCCAGCTGTCAGACTTGTCATTTTGGTCTTAAAATGTTCGTATTAACCCACTCTACATGATCCTGGTATTTTTATTTCATTAATGTGTCCGTAAATCAAGATATGAACATTAATACCAGACAAATCAGGCACCTTCTCTCCCCAGGGTTGCTCCTGCTAGCGTTAGCAACAGTTTGAGTGTTGCTCCCCAGGGTTGCTCCTGCTAGCGTTAGCAACAAGTTTGAGTGTTGCTAAGCGTCCGCTCCCTGCTAAACCAGTGGTGTGGGCAGGAAGGGGCTTTACCTTCAACAGCTTCACTCCGAATTGGCTCTTTGGTTGCTATGGCACTTGAGGTCGGATTTCCAAAAAAGGAACTTGGCTCCAAATTCGCCCCATAACTGCTAGGCTCGATTAGCTTCATTTGACTGGAGCCAAACGCTATGGGTGACGTCACACTCCCTTAGCCCACTTCTTTATACAGTCTGTGGTTCCACAGTATAGCATCAACATGTCTATCTCCATGGACAAAAGCAGCTGATGCCACCAGACTAAGCTACGGCTCAGATGTGCAGAGAGGTATTTTTAGCAACAAAAACGCCAGTAATAAAATAACTGCTTGATATGTTTCATGCTGGAACATTACAAGCAAAACAATGACATCTCCATGGAGACAAGCAGGTGGCAGATCCTCCACCAGAAAAGTTATGTAGTGCACCTTTAACTCTGTCTGTTTAGTCCAGAAGTTGTAGCACATTTATCCCACATATTTTAGTTAATTCATCGTTTAAAAAGAGGAAGAGATGAAACTGGAAAACCAATATACTTAAAAGACAAAATTATTCCTCGGTTTCTCTTCACACCTGTTCCTATTTATACACTGCAATATTAAGCGTTTGCCAATAACCTGTTTCCAAGAACATTCTGTCACCTCAGCTTTTCCACAAACCGTGTAAATATTTTCACTTTGAACACAGTTGGTACTTATTTATTCCTCTTTGAGCGTTGGAAACTTGGATATGCCTTTAAGCAAGTTGTATATGTCTTCAAAAGCCTGTGAATAATTCATATGTTGAAATGACAACTGTAATTTATGTATCTTAAATATTACCTTTAGTAAAATGTATTGAATGTGTGTTCTTGTATGGCAGAGTTGGCATATGGACATCTGTGGATAGATCAGAGCATTCCTGGATCCAATTAGTTTTGTGGTGTATCCCGGAGAATAAACAGACTGGGGAAAGTATTTCAGCTATGGGAAACTTCATCCGTAGCTCTATATATCATAATGCAATGCAGTTACAATGTGCATGTGGTTAGGGCCTGTCCAGTGCAGAGATGTTTGAGATGACATGCAGACATCACAAAGACCTATTTACACAAAAGGCTTTAACTTGGTACAATGAAACACAACACATTGGACAACTCCCACTATTTTGAGTTGTATGTTTGGATGTTGATGTTGTGTCCATTGGAATAAAACTATAATAAATGTCTCTATACATTAAAAAGTTCATAAAGTCTCTTTTGTTTTCTACAAAGTGGACAGTTTATTACATAATATAAAGTAAATCTATGCATTCTGAGCATCCTAATTGTTCAAAGTGATGAGTTTGTAAGCACATTTCACAACTCTCAGAGGCCAGAACGGAGTTTACCATCATTGTAATGATATAATTAGATGCAGACAGCGCAGCGGAAAATTTTTGACTTGAAGAGTTGCTTATACAGTATCTGTACTGGGGAAAGACACATTTTGTGTAAATACATGGGAACAATGTCCACAAATTCATGAACATGGGTTTCTTGAAAAATTAGTACTGTTGCCATGTCAATTTTAAATTCTAAGCTAAAAGTATAAATCTTTTGAAATGTCTTTAAAATAGTCCTCAAAATGGTGTCCATAAAAGAAAAAAGTCATGTGATTGATACTATGAAGATGAAGGCCAGAAATTAAAATAATCATAAATGAAAATGTTTTACATAGTGGAAAGATTTCGGTACTTGATTATAGTCTGTATTTGTCAAATCCATTGGTTTCAGGGAGATCAAAAATCAGCACCAATGCCCTAGCAATTAAACAAAATATTGTTTCGAATTGTCAAAAATTGTCCAAATAAAATGAATAGTTCCATCACTGGCTGCAATGTTGAATCAGAATTTTTGATTGTTATATTCAAACACTGTAGCCTTAGCCTTTATAATACTGTTCAAATATAGCTGCACCATGCCTGCCCTTTATAACACAGAAGTTCTTTCAGAACCCTTGTACTCTGAGTATGCTGGAGCGTAAACAAAAGGTATTCTCCGCTCACACTTGTGTCGAGTGTCTCCTGCCAAACACCAGATCACTGCAGAGACGAGGCCAGAACCAGGGCATTGTTACTGGGACAAACATCCGCCCACTCCTTCCACATATCACACCAAACTAGGGTTGAGAGATTTTGGAAATTGCTATTTTTCTGACAGGCTTTGCAATTACAATTTGATTTGGGATTTATGTTTTGATAGCAGGATACTGTTCAAAGTTTATATTTTAAACACATCCAGGAGCTTTAATATTGAAAAGACTCTGAATCTGAATCTGAAGAAGAATCTGAACCTGTAAAGGTCTAAACTACAGAGTAAGTTTATCCTTATATTTTGTAAAATAAATAATGTTAGCAAATCGCAAGGACTAAAATGATCCTAATTCAAAAAGCGATTTCAATTTGATTCCGATATATCTTACAGCCCTACACCAAACCCGCTCCACACTGGTTCCATCAGGCTCCATCTGGTACCACTGACCTGGGACCCTGCCCTGTCTGACACTCACCAGGGCGAACCCCAAAATCCAGAGACTCAGCATGTGGAGAAGAGGACTGCCACTCAAGATTTAGCTGCTACTCTATGTTCAATTTTTTGTAATTTATCATTCACCGAGTAAATAATGGAGAAGGCAATTTGGCAAATTTTTAAACCAGGTGCTCTTCCTGTCGCAATTAGCCACATCACAGTGACCGGAGTTGACAATAAGGTCGTATTGTCTTATTCATAGATTGTAAAAACTATATGTGCCACAAGGGAGAGTGAACCATCAACCTTCTAAGCTGCTGTTCTTGCTGTCAACCCTTCAGTCATGGACTAGGTACAAGTGGACAATACAATAATATGACCATAGCGTTGGTACATAATTGTGTAGTATTCATGTTCTAATATAGCTGGGCAACAATAGCTCAGTTGGAGTATTTGTCCACTGATCTGAAGGTTGGTGGTTCGAATCCCACTCCCTCCCACTAATGAACGCTGTCATTGTGTCCTTGGGCAAGACACTTAACCCACCTTGCCCCCAGTGTCTGCGTACAGTGGTGTACGAATGTGTGTGTGAATGGATTAGTGGTTCTTTGATGTAAAGCGCTTTGAGTGCCTTGAAGATGGAAAAGTGCTATATAAAAATGTGATCATTTACCATTTACTATAGTAAATGGTATAAAATTGACCAAAAACTCTTGTTATGCTTTTTCAAATAGCAGAAAATAGTACATGTGAAATTGAACAATAAAAATCAACAAGATTGTTCAAAGAAGGAAATACATTTTGGTTGCATTTTATATCACATACAGTAAGTCTAGATCAATGGTATCCTTCTTACCTCTGTTCTGCTTTATTCCATGTGTCATCGCTGTGCTAACATGTCCATAATGTTACAAAATGCTCGTTCATTGTATTGGTCCTGATATAAAGGGCAGAGAATGGCAGCGTGTTCTTGTGCTGTATAAAAGCGCTGAATGAATTTTGAGTGCACAAAGGCCGTGCTCAGAGGGATCACCACGAGCGGGCTGCGGGTTCACCAATACAATGGGTCTAATTCAGAGGCACATTGTGCAGGAGATGTGAGCGATAGCACAAATGAATAGCAATTGAAAAGTGTGAATGGCATCTCTCATTAAAAGCAATGGCTGTGTGATCTTGGGCTTTAATGTTGTGGCTTGTTTTACTTGGACTGTCACACTACATGCAGCTGGACGTACTGTTGTTGATCCGTTGGTTTGGCGTCCTCTTCTGCCAGTCCTGTTCTCCTCTCCATTTGTGTTTGTGTCTTTCACCCTCCAGGTTCAGACCGATCATGATGGGTTTCCACGGCAACATAAGCGTGAAATGTGTAGTGGCGGCCATCTTTGTACAGTAGAGTGGACCTTCAGGTTTCTTTGTTTGGTTAAAACTAAGAAAACAGGGGATAAGAGTATTGTACTGATCTTTAATATAGGTTTAAATAGTTTAGCACAAATAGTACTGTCTGTGTAATCTCTGTCCTCCAGGTATGATCCATAGTGAAATGTCTTCACTCTAAAACTTTTGTCCAGTTGACAGAATAAAATGTTTCCTTTGCTACTATTCCATGTCATTTTTACCCCAACACAGTTCTGCAAAACCCATTTCCTAAAGCCTGTCCCAGGTTTAGGAAACTGAAGAAACTAAACAGTCACTACATTAGAGAATGTACCAATATCGTTGTGAGAGCTCCTTGGGACCCCTCTGCCGTACATCTCCATTGCAATGCCACTAACCACTCCTTTGAAGATGGTGAGGTACGGGTTTTGGTCAAAGAAAAGAAATTGTTTGAGAGAGGAGTTAAAGAGGCATCCGTCCTCAGACCTAAATCTAAACAAGGAAAACAATAGTGCTAGCCAGTATGCTAATAGGTGTGAGAGCACCCATTAAGGGCCTGAATGTTTATGCAAAATATGTTACAGTTCACACTTTGTTGGCTAGGTCTGTTGAGCTACACTAACAGAAACTGTAAACAACAGTTGTGTTAGTTTCAGTGTAGTTGGCTCCTCCCTTCAGACAGATATAAGGCAGTGTGCACCAGTATCTGACCAGAACTGAAGAAGCAGTTTGGATGAGCAGCAAAACATCTTCACTCAAATAAAATCCTGTTCCTACACCTATCCTTAATCTGCTTGTGAAATTGTATCTTCAATGATTTGCATTTGCACATACACCAATTCAAAATGGCTGCATGTACTTATGTCACCTTTTTAAAAATTTGATTATTTTATGTTAATCCAAAGCAAACAATTTAGGTTTCAAGATAAAACAAAATTTAATTCAACATACTATATTTAAAAAGTGTGTTTACGTATTTTTTAAAAAAAAGAAAAGGAGAGGATAATATTCCATATGTAACACAACTGTAACAAAAACAGTGGGAAGTTTACTTTACTTTAGCCAGAAACCATGGGTGCTAGATTAGTAGGAAGTGAGGAAGAGCATTAATATTAATTTATTATTATTATTATTATTATTATTTTGTTACTTACAAATTACTTATACTATTATTCTTCTCTGCTGTCACACAAAACACAAACACATAACACAAAGTTGTCTTTGTCTGTTATTCAATTCAACTCAATTTTATTGATATAGAACATTTAAAAAAACAACTGCTTCACATAAAAAGTCAACAAAAAACAAATATACAGATAAGATATATAAGCTAAGATATCTTTTTATGTCTTATCACTGTATATGATTGGTCACTCCTATGTTTGTCCGTCTTGCATTAAAAAAGGAAGGGCATCTGACATAAATCCATGATTGGGTACGGCTTTCCAAGACAATATGAATCCATAATACTTATACAATCTCACTCAAAGCATTGACTCAGGTTGCTTGTACATCTCTCCAATTATATGAACCTGTGTGACCCTAATAGCAGATCAAACTGAAATCGACAAACTATTTCTTGTGCACTATAGTGTGGTGGGCATTATGTACAGTGAGGAGGGCATCTTGATTTCTTTGTCTGCGGTTCAAACGGCGAGAATCTAGCTGGGAGCGTCATGGCGATCGATAATGTCTGGCAAAGCTCAGAGGATTCCTGTGGGGCAAATGTCTCTGGAGTTTTCACAGAAGAAGAAAGAAGGGTGAAAGGTCAACCAGCAAAACAACACAACAGGCATCGCATGTGTGCCCAGAAAAAGTATATACATTATGTTGGAACAATTGTACTATAATAATACCTCACTTAGAGATGGAAGAATATAGGTTTCACACATGGTTTATTGATTCTAATTCTCAGACCTTTTATCTTATGCCAAAACATTGCATTGTTACGCCTTCTTGGTAAAGCTTTTTATAATGGTCTTTCTTTATATTTCAACATGTTTTAGTTCACATTGCATCTGAAGATCAGGTATTATATTTGTCCTGTGATGTTTTTCTAGACTTTCCACACTTTGCCTTTATTATTTATTGTTATATAAAAATGTGACCATGTGACCAGTTTTAGGATGAATCTCACTAGAACATAGCAAGATTCTTTTCAGCCAAGAGCGATTCCAGACCAGGCGGAGAGTTGAAAGAAGTTTTTATTTGATATCAGAGGAGTGAAGGCACAGACAGCAGGCGTTACATTCCAAAGGAGCGTTCCCTGTACTTATGCACTGTGAAAGGCATTATCTATAACAGGCTGGTCTTACATGGACTTAAACTAATTTTACATACTGTCCGTACAAGGTCATAAATGTATACACCATTAACTGTTTACAGGAAGCCAGAATATGTTACAGAACCTTACAGAGGTATATGGATAGTCGCAGCTTGTCACTGAAGTAGCTGGTTGCAGTGAAGACATCTTAAAATAAGTATGTGCAGCATTCTTACTGAGAAATAAGTCAATCTCCATGTCTGTAACACACAGTATTCAACATCAGGTTTAAGAGCAAAGAGATTAAACAAAAATCATGCTTTCAATCAGCAATATGAAATCCTACAATATTTGAGTTAATAAAGTCACAAGAACCCATTTGAATCTCTCACGCGTCTATGTCTAGGATTGAGCCACTGATTGATTAACAAGACAAAACCCAGTTTGGCTTCTGTCCAAACCAAAATGCCGAAGGTAAAAATATACAGGGAAGCACTTTATCCATTTATGGATGGGAAAGATGGCTGTGATTTTCTTTCAACTGGATTCAGCATTCGATTTCTCTGCTTGCTCTGTTGTTGTGACGCTTCACCTAATCAGTATTGAGCATTTGTCTAAATACCAGTTGCTTTCAGTGATCCCAGACTGATCATGTGTAGAACTCAAATCAACTGTGCTACACACATAATCTGGTTTCGGTAGTTTATGAAGATGCCAGACAACCAATTACCTAAAACAACCTATACCATCACACTGACTTAAAGTTGCCCCATTCTTCTTGGGCAGTAGCAGATACAACACCCACTAAACCTCAAAGAAATAATAGTTTTGCATTATATTAGTCATATTTTAGAGGTTCTTATTTGAGAGGTGACAATATTGGCGGTTTCGCTCCAGTCTTTTCTGCCAACACGTCGTCACTAAGCCTAAACCACAAAGTGCAGCGTTGTTAGATGTGTGTTAGCTTGGGCGTGTGACTGCTCTCTCCGCCCCCCCCCGCCTCACCAGCCCCCCTCCCTCAGCAGCAGCACTGACTCTAATGAAGCTCTTATTGTCTTTGTTTAAGCTCCTGCTCCTGGTTACTCCCTCAGCCCTGGCTCCCTGCTCGTCGCCAGCTGCCTTTCCCTTACACAGACCTATTAGTGCATTCCTGTTCTGGCTTAGCGTCACTTCTCAGCACTAACTTCAGACCTGATTGCTCATATTTGGGCCCGTTTCCAAATACTTGAGTCAAATATTACTTTGTAAGCTATACGGCTCTGGAAAGATAATCCTGATTTAATTTTGGAGGGCTGATTAACGTCATATCTTGCTATGTGTTTGCTTGACTTTTCTCATGGGGCTTTGTTGTTTTAAGCACAGTGGAGGTAGCTGCTGCTGCACATGTAAGTGATCAGATTACCGGATTGAGATCAAGGCCGTTGAAAGTTCTGGGGACTCTCAAGTGTTTCTCAAACTGAGGTACAGATCCCCCTTGTGGTACTCAAGTTACAGTTTTGATTAAAGGTCCAAATTACCTTCAGTGGGTTATAAATATTGCAGTTTCCTTATCAAAAACTTACTTGCAGTTATGTTTTGATTCATTCTCTCTAGAGTTCAGAACATTCTCACTAGACTTGACCTTTACATTTCAGTGTTCAAAATGAAGATGTGTGTTAACAGCTATTGTTTGTTGCCTCATTTAAGCTGCTTCACTCCTCTGTGCAACAGCAGAAGAGTAGACAAGTGCTGGCAACTTCTTTCATTTGACCTGTTTTGGTACAATATTTTAAGATGGTTTTGCTGGTTCAATCTTTGGTATATTGTAGTAAATGATTATAGTTTTGATCAAATTCTCTCTTAGTTACTTTTATAGCTTGTTGAATGTTAAAACATGTATTGTCCTGATCCTAGAACTGGTTTGACTCTGGTTTGCACTTAGAGTTTAATCCAGATAATAACCAACCCCAACACTTACATGCCTTGTTAAGCCATGGTTTACTTAAAATGAATGGTCTCATATTACACAAACTTGACTCTTGTGAGCTTTAAGCCATGTTAGAATGTTGTTACCTCATCAAAAACATACCTGAAGTTGTGTTTTGTTTCATTCACATGATTCACATGTTTGAGTAATCCTTTATTACTAGTCTGTCTACATCTTCAAAGCTCAAATGCTCTCTTCCCACCTTGTGATGTCATGAAGCAGTAGTTTTGATGTTAATAGCTACCTTTTACCTTTTGTTCAGTAGAGATGGGCAGTTCCAGGGCTGAAGTTATCCAAATGATTCTAGTGAAGGTGTATAGAGTTTTAAAACACAGTGGAGCACTTCCTGTGTAGGACATCACAAGGTGGAACAGAGTGTTGTCTGTTTGAGGGAAGAACTCAGCCTAAATATGGAGGGTTTGTGTGTTAAACATAAGTGAATGAAACAAAACACAATTCCCGGTATGTTTTTGATGAGAAAACAACATTATTTTCTGATCCATGTTATAGAGTAATATGGGCCCTTTAAGACTTTTTTGTGTAGCCTGATTTGTTCTGTTAGGCAGCACCTTTCATGTTAATCCATGCTGCTGTTTCTGAAGTGAAAAGTTCCCTGCTCCTCAATAGCTGCTTTGTTGAACATATCAGTGTTAAAGAGAACAGTTTCAAGTGACATACTTTCTTAAGAGTGGGTTGATAAAAGGAAAACTAATGCCACAAGTAGAACAAGCAGACAATGTACTTCTTTAAAGCAGCTCTCTATTGTATTGTCTAACTCCTCTTGGTGTGACAAGCCTTTGACAAGTGGGTTTACATAGTAGTTAACATGATCTAATGGGATCAGGAAGGCTCTGAGCCAATTCGCTGGGTCACCCTTTCTCTTTTTAAATGGGTCTTGGGGGAGGCACATGGGAGAACCAGTGCCCAACCAGGCCAAATGAAAGAATATAACTCAGGTAGACAGTCAGACAGAGCAGTGAGTATAGAGATGAGTATTTTTGTGATGGGCTGTCAACAGCACCTCTCTGTACAGCCAAAACTCCAATGATATGAAGATGTCATTGCTTTGCCTTGCTGTGTGCTTCTGTCCTGTTCCAGTTCCCTCCTAGTCAAGGAAAAACTGACCAATCAAGACCTTACCAATCGAGTCTGTTCTAATTTTTTTAATCAACATTTTATAGTGCAATTACCACAAGGAAATTCCATAAAAAATTCCATAAACATGACCTATCTGTGTCCCCAGAAACAAGGTAGTGCTCAAATCAATATAGCTTTTATTGCTAATTGTAATGCTGATTCATTCTTGATTACAAAAACATTAGACATGGTGGTCAGGTATGTTTATAATTTGGTCTTTTTGTTCTCAAGATGATTATCGAGTCAGAATGAGCCTCACATGTGTCTCATTTGGGTTGCCAAGTTCAGTGCTGAAAAGTCCAGTTGGTTTAAACCCAGAAGGACTCTCTGACCTGAATCCTCACTACATAAACCTCAGCACCTGCAGACAATCATTATTCAGTGCTAATACAGCCTCTGTTTTCATTAATTTTCAGAAACTCCTGTATTCACTGAGCTACAAACTTGTACGTCTCCGCTATATGCAGGTTAAGGCACTGGCAATCCAGGTTCTTTTGTGATCCACCTTTTTACACCAGTAACCAGTTCCTTTAAGTCAAATAAGTGCATTTAGTTTTCACTCTATTGGCCCATTTCCAAAACAGGGGCTTGCATGACGGCAGTAGGAGGTAGAGGGGGTAGGGACATTAGTTTGGGGTGCATGACATTGCAGGTTTGTTCCCCTCGGTCTCTGCCTCTGCTCCACACTGAAGCCTGAGGCGCTGCACAGATCAGCTGAAGTGGCACAAACACTGACCTGGGTTTAGTGTAATCTTCAACAACAGCAAAACGGAGAGGATAAGACGCACAGGGAGGAGGAGGAGGGTTTAGTCTTTGCCTCAAAAAGTGCATTGTTTTAGATACTTTCTCCAAGTTTAAACTTTTAATGAATACATTCCAAGTTGGTTTGTATAAGGTTGACTTTCTGTTTGTTAAAGACGCTGTACTAAAGTAAAATTTGTTTTGCTCCAGTACAGATATGTTGTAAAAGCAGCTATTAGGGCCAAATGTGTGCTGTGTGCATCTTATATGAAAGTGTTTGATCATTTGTGAACCAGGAAGTGTGCTTTTAGCATGCTAGTTGTGTAAAAAGAATGTAGGCTTTACCTTTTTCATCTTCATTGAATCATGCAGGTGGGGGGGGCGACAGTAGCTCAGTTAGTAGAGTTTGCCCACTGACAGGAAGGTTGGCGGTTGAAATCCCACTCTCGACATAAACATTATTGGTTGAGTGGTCAGATCCAGTAACCCACAGGTTGGCGGTGTGATCTAGCTCCCACAGATGAATGCTTTCGCTGTGTCCTTGGGCAAGAAACTTAATCCACCTTGCCCCTAGTACATGTGTACATTGGTGTATGAATGTGTGTGTGAATGGGTGAGTGATTCCTTGATGTAAAGCGCTTTGAGTGCCCTGTGGAAAAGCATTATATAAAAATGTGACCATTTACCAGGTGCCATACCACACCAGAAATGTTATGAAATGGGACTTTGGAGCAATCAGGCAATCGTGCATTATTATTTTCAACATTGGTAAAGTTGTGTTTGAACGATGCAGTTAGTTGTGAAAACTTTAAACTTTCGCTGCTCGTGCTTTGTCACTCTTGCTTGGCTGAGATGACACAAATGGCAGAGCAGGCCCACAGGTACAGTGCATTCACCTTTATGTCACATCTCATTAGGGTCACAGAGTTCGCATGCTCCACACAACAGGTCACTAACCATCACTGGACAGACATCTCTCCCCTCAGCGCACAACCCAGTGCTTCTGACTGGGCATTGTGAGGTTTGATGAAGGGGAAAGGTTTCTGCTACTGTCTAAAGGTTAGCTTTTTGTGGACACTCTATTTTTAGTAATAAAATGCAAAAACTTAACGCTTTGAGTTACACCAGTGCGGCAGTGTGACAGTGGTCAGAATCCATTATGTGAGTAAGCAATGGCATACAAGCGATAGAGCTTCACAGGGAAAAGTACACCCACAAACCCAAAGGTCTGCAGTTGGATTGCAGCTCCAAGTTTATGCTGTCACTGCGCCATTGGGCAAGACACTTCACACGTATGAATGTGGCATATCAGTGAGTGATTGGTGATGGTTGGAGGGGACAGTGGTGCAGATAGGCAGATTGGCCCCAGGCAGCTAACTTAACCATAACCAGATGTGAAATGAATGAATAAGGCATTGTAAAGCTCTTTCCTTGAAAGGCACTGCTTGAATCTAATAAAAAATAAAATGCGTACACTAAGATGCCAACTACCAGTTTTATATAGGATTTCTTTTTACAGTTCAACTCATCCTCCGATAGGTTGATAATACGTGTACATGGAAGACTTGCCCAGACAAGAGGAGAGAGTGCAAACTCAGTGTTCACCCTCTAATAAAGCCTGACCAGTTCATATAAGATCGCCCATAGCTATACCTCAAAGTAACAGAAACACAGAGGTTGCCAAAGAAACTAGCCTATACAAAAACTATGAAAACGTTACTGAACCATGTTGTAACAAACACACATTTGCACTAACCTCCTAATATGTTTTCAGTGATAGTATGAACCATGCTAACAGCCTTGTCACTCTGTGTATGTCAGTCTTCTCCCAGCAGCACATTGAGGCTCATTCACAAACACACATTAGCCAAAGTGTTACAGAGTTTACTGGGTGTTTTTCTCTGCTAAAAGCGTCTTAGCTCCAGGGCTTCTTTACAAATGATTACTGGGTCAGTGCAGAATGGCTTTTGAGGTGATGTATGTTTTTGGAAAGTGCTAATCTCTGCATTCCTCATCAGATTTCCCAAAGTGACCAGTAAGGTTTATAACCAGAACAAGTTGTACTAATATCTGGTACAAAAGGATTTTCTGAACATGTCTTTAAAGGGCCCATATTAGGCTATTTTCTGATCCATGTTATAATGTTGTTTCCTCATCAAAAACATACCCGGAGTTGTGTTTTTTCATTCAGTTTAACACACTAACTCTGCATATTTTCTTCTCTCAAATGGAGAACACTCTGTTCCACCTTGTGATGTCATGTGGTGATACAGGAAGTGCTCTGTGTTTTTAAACTCCATACACCTTCACTAGAATCATTTGAGTGATCTATGTCCTGGAACTGCCAATCTCTACTGAACAAAAGATAAAGGTAGCTGTTAACTTAAACGAACACTACATGACATCACAAGGTGGAGCAGAGCATTTTGAGCTTTGGAGATGTAGCCAGACTAATAAACTAGGATTACTCAAACATGTGTGAATGAAACAAAACCAAACTCTAGGTATGTTTTTGATGATCCAATAATACATTTTGCATAATATAGGAACTTTAACTGTGTTTGTGTGTTTGTCATGTTTGCAGCAGCAATATATTATTTTAGTACTACGCATTTCACAGTGTATTTGTATTTGAAGATTAGTACTTAAAAACTTTAAAATGTTAAAAATGTTTAACACACTTGTATGCAAGATTTCCCTATATAAACTCAAACTTTTACATTATTTTTGTGATAAATCCTTTAAAGTTTTTTATATTGAAAACTTGGTTGAATTTCAGCGGGTGGAAGTTTAAGCCTCTGAATCCAAGCTTCTATGTGGTGTGCAGATGGTGGTTTTTTTTGTTTTGTTTTTTTTGTTTTTTTTACTCACACCAAACTAGACAGAACAGTGCAGTACCCTAAATAACCCAAGTCACCCCCAGCCAGTAAGGACCCAAGGAAGACTAGCTGGCCCTCGGGTACAGCTAATGGGGATTCTAATAAATAAATAAACCCCAGAAGCAAAATGCAAGTATTTTTTTTATTTATATGCAAAAGCTTGTGTATTCTTTGACTCTTCCTCTACAGCATATCCATTTGTTTTCCTGTAACTCACTTAAGATGTACTGTCTGGTGTTATGGAGGCTGACAGGGTCACGATGTGAAAAATGCCCCACCTGTCTCTGCTCTGAGCTGGGCCTGCGTGTGTGTCAGCACCGGTCCATGTGCTCCATTGTTCCCTGACAGTTTAGTTTGGTGTGTGTGTGTGTGTGTGTGTGTCCTGGAGCAGGACAGGAGGGGAGGGAAGCTTACTCTGCACCCCTCTCACCCTGACAGGGGAGAGCGATTCTGGGACGTCCTAATCCACTGCGCCAAGTGGGTTCAGTCCAAGGTCCTATCAAACAATTAACACCAAAAGCTATGACAAATGTTGTACTGTGGTTACCCCTGATAGACATTCAATATGTGCAATCAGTCACATGGCATGCCTGGATATTTACAGCTCAGGGTGTGAAGGTGGAGGCTTCACATGTTTTCACTTTAAAATCAGGTAGTACTGTCTGAAAAGTAACCATCCTGACCCTATCCTGCAATAATATTAATACAAATCATAGGCATCATGGAAGGCTTTATTTATTGATCCACTATATCCAAAAGTAACACCAAAACTGTTGTTGTTGGAGTTAAAGTACTAAACCCCCAAGTACCAGAACTATTCAGATGTTTTTTATACAACAGTAGCTTAAATACGCTAACCTGGAATTTCAATTCAGTTCAGTTCTGTTTTATTTATACAGTATTTCTGTGCAATCCCTCAGTCCAGGTATGATCCATAGTAAAAGAAAAATTCTGTTTTGTCAACTGGACCAAATGTTTTTTGGCTAGTTGACAGAATTGAATTTTTCTTTTACTATTTATTTATATAGCACGTTTAAAACAACATCAGCTGCCCAAAGTGCTTCACATAAAAAGTCAACAAAAACAAACATACAGATAATAAGATTCATAGGCAAGTTGTTGGTTCGATCTCTTTTAAGGTTAAGGTACGCTTTATTGTCCCTGTGTCCTCTGCGTTTCACTCATTCCGAAGAAACCCACGTAAAAACAATCTCTGCGCAGTAAGTTGGAAGTGGAACTTGAGACCTCCTTGCTCTGAGGTGAGGCCACTGTACCACCACCATTCCACATCTCCAATAATACAGACTCATGTGGGTTTTGAATCAAACTTTATTATTTTTGTCACGGAAAGCTATCGGTTCCAAACATACTGTCAAAGTCGATGTAAACAAAACCATATTGGGCAAAGTGTTTATTCCCTCAGGTGAGTGTCACTCCTGTCTCACATGTTACATTTGTATAGTACACATGATGCTTCTGAAGTGCCAGTGAGAATCTTTGAGTTCTCATATTTGGATTTGTTTTGATCCATGGGCCTGACTTGCATTTTAAGAGCTTGTCATTTCCCAGTCACAGTATCTGTCACTACTGTCAGAGCAGTGTCATAGAGGTTTAGATAAACTCCCATTCACTGTATCTGCCAATTTAAACAAATACAAAATACACTCTCACGTGGGTATAATGCTTTGCCCAAGGACACAACAACACTAAGGCGTGTTGCTAAGGAGTGTTTGCCCACTGATACGAAGGTTGGCGGTTCAAATCCCGTTCTCGACATAAACATCATTGGTTGAGTGGTCAGATCCACTTACCCACAGGCTGACGGTGTGATTCTAGCTCCCATGAATGCTGTCATTGTGTCCTTGGGCAAGACACTTAATCTTTATCTTTACCTTGCTTTATCTAAAGAAAATATTTTATTATTTACCTGGTATTTATGCTGCCCACTCATGTCTATAGGGACTACATAATAATTAATGGAAGCCTAATAGTTAGATGCACTTTCCTGAGGGGCTGGTCCGCCGCTTGCTTGTCTCCATGGAGATGTTATTGCTTCACCTGGAATCTTCCACATATGGCATTGCACTTATACATATCTTGCATTTCTTCAAATACAGGTGTGCTCATTATTTATATATAAAAAAAAAACAAACCTTAAAGCAGGGTCACCTCTCCACAGATCTGACCTATAACTTTGCCTGGTGGCATCAGCTGCTAGTCTCCATGGAGATACATAAGTTTAACAACATTTTCTATGGAGACAAGTGGGTGGTAGGCCCTCCACCAGAAAAGTTGCACAGTGCACCTTTAAACTTATTTATTTTTCAATCAGGCCCATCTGAATCCCTGTTTATTTTGAACATTTTTGTTTCTTTCAGTCTTTTTGGCTTTGTATTTCCATAGCTAAATGTTGTTGTTAGTGTTGTACTTCACTGTTGCAACCCTGTACTTTTCCTATTGTGGGACAAATAACGCTTTTCTTTTATTCTGTAAGTGTCATAGGAGTTTAGGGGCACTTATATGTGACTCTGTGCAGCCGCTTTGACCATACAAACACATTCAAAAACCTACCCGAGAGGATATTTCAATAGCCCTTCAAAACACAATATACAATTTCCTAAATAGCACCATTCGCCACAGAAGTTGTATTCTTAAAAATGTCAGAAAGTTGTGCATTTTGATGGGTGCAGATAACTTGATGGCGCTGGTCTTTTTCCCCGTGAGCACCGTGGGCACAGTTCGCTGAGTGAAGGGCCAGTTTTTCACAGCCACTCACATCAAAATAACTGCTGTCCACCTCCACAGTGACGACAGCCGTAATCAGCCTGTCAGTCAGAGCCCGGCCAAACATGTTCATGTGAGAGCAAAACCACTCTATATGCACTTCTATAGGACACACAGTACAGGCGGAAATGGTCTGCGCAAGGGAAGTTACACAAATCTATCAAACTGTTCAAGAAAGACAAGTGCACTCAGACTTATTCTCTTTTCACTGGGTTGTAATATTTGTAATTCCCAATGTTGAAGAATCTGCTCAAACCAACTAGTTATTCCTTTTAGAAAATAAAATGTGTAGGAATTGTGCTATACAAATAAACTTGCCTTGCTTTACACCAAATAACTGAAAGTGCTTTACAGAATGAGAAAGACATTAAAATCACAGTACAACAAATCAAAACATAAATAATCATCATAAAATTAACATTAAAAGAGAAGAGTGCAGAATAAAAAAACTTTCAGTCATATGCACAGCTAAACAGAACCGTTTTGACCCTGACCCCGAAATGTGCCACAGTATGGAATTAAACATATCTATTTTGCATTTGTTGCTGGTGTTTTATTGCTTTAAAATTCCTTAAAAATGTGTTTTGATTGTGAGTGGGGTAATCTCTTCGCAGATCTGACCTGTAACTTGGCTTGTTGCCATCTCCTGCGTGTCTCCATGGACATTAATAAGTTTAGTACTACACTGTGGAACATAAATAGTAACATCTCCATAGTCTTATGTAAAGCTTCTTTTTTGTTAGTGCATTATTCATTCACTCCTCAATCAAATTCAGTGGAAGTGGCCACTCAGTTAATGACCACCATCAATCACACACTAACACATTTCCACAAGTTCGGTCGGTGAAATGTTTTGCCCAAGGACGCAACAACAGTTTTTTGTAACAATAATTAAACCACTTTTATTTTCACAACTCAAACTTATACACGCTAACATACACACATACTTAAAAACAATATATACCGTATAATCGTACCAGATTACACACAGACACACCTAGGCCAGTTCTTATCTCCCTGTTGATGCTGAGAGGGTGTAACTGAGGCCCTGTCACTGGTCTAATCCTCATAGGACTGATTTAGCTCAGGTCTCATGAAGCTTTCATCCAGGGCCAAAGCTGAGCTAACCCATTTATGTAAAGAGCCAGCAGCCTCACACCTGCTCGGCCCCAAACACAGCTGGAGCACAAGAAAAGAGCCTGCTAATAGATTAATGAATCAGATTTGGGGGGAGATTTGTGGTGGGTCAGAGCAAATAGGTTGTAACTGCGCCGTAAGCATGCAAGTTTACTCAAGCGTCATTTGGTGTAGAAATTGATAATGTTTCTCAGACTGTGGTAGTGCATTGGTGTCTTCTAGTGGTACAAGTCCTTCAGCCCTGTTGCTTGGTTAGTCCTGGTTTAGACCTGGTGCACCCAGTTTCAGTCTACGTTTAACTGAATCTTGTGCAATTGTGTAAGTACTAAATGTGTACTTAGATTGGTTAGATTTAAGTTTTTGGTTTTTTTTTTTATCATGACTTTTGATTGCATATTTCTATTCTCTTGCTGTTCTTGAACTGTGTGTTGCAACACTGGAATACCCATCTGGGATAAATAAAGGTTCTCTTATCTTATCTTAAAGGGCATGTTGTTTCCTCATCAAAAACATACCTGGAGTTCTGTTTTGTTTCATTCACACGTTAACACACAAACCCCACATATTTAGGCTGAGTTCTTCTCTTAAACAAAAAGCACTCTCCACCTTGTGATGTCATGTGGTAACACAGGAAGTGCTTTTTGAACTCCACACACCTTCACTAGAATCATTTGGATGATTTGGATGATAACCCTAACCCTGGAATTACCAATCTTTACTGAGCAAAAGGTAGCTGTTAACTTCAAAACTACAGCTTCATGACATCACAAGGTGGAACAGAGCATTTTAAGCTTTGGAGATGTAGACAAATAATAAAGGATTGTTCAAATATGTGTGAATGAAACAAAACACTACTCTGGGTATGTTTTTGAGGAGGTAACAGCATTATAACATGGCTTAAAGCTCACAAGAGTCTATTTTGCACAGTATAGGACCTCTAATGGTCATGATTTGCAGTAAGGAAGAAAAACTGTATGGTGTCCTGCTCAAGCACTGAATAGTATGCAATAGAGATTCATACCAGCAACCGTTTGTGTCTGTGGCCTACTTATTTTGTTATTTGTCCTGTCAAATAAACAGCACCTCGGCTTTGGGGTGTATAAATTGTATTTCTCAACATCTATTTTAAAAATACAGTAATGACCAGTTAGACTTGAGTCTCCACTGACCCGTCCCATTCCCCAGCCCCTCTAAACCCCTGTGGAGCCTGAGGGGTGGGCAGCGGACCCCCACCCCCCGAAACACCACGCACAATTACCCTTTAAGCTCTTCCCAAGCACTGTTACCTCTGGCCTTAGTGAAGCAATACATGGTTAAGTCATAATGTAAAGAGGTCATGCACAGCGTGAGTGTGGGCGGCTATTTATCACATCGTGGGGACTAAAATCTGTACACACACTCACACCATCATGGGGACTTGACTTCCCTGTGGGGACAAAGATAATTTATTATTATCACCAACATGATCTGAAGATATGTATTAGAATAATTAAACTGTGCAGTATATAACTTTTCTGGGAAGAGTTTTCTACCTGCTCGTCAGATGTTAATGCTTTGTCTAGAATGTTCCACAGTATAGCTTTAAACTTGTTGATCTCCATGGAGACAAGCAGCAAACTGAGGCATGGAGTCAAGTTAACAGTAAGAAGGCATTTTTAAGTGTATTTTCGTAGCAATAAAAACATCTATTCAGTAAATGCAAGATTAGTTTAATGCCATACAGTGGAATATTCCAGACTAAGCAAGACTGAAAACTGAATTTAAGTCAATGTGATGTCCCCCAAAAACATGGAAATCCAACATGTGTGTGTGTGTGTGTGAAGAGAGAGGCGGGGTGCTGGTCGGTAACACTAGCCTTTATCTGGTCCTACTGGTGAAAGGACCACACCGGGATCAAAGACGCTTTGAAAACCTGGATTTATGGAGCTGAAATGGCACCCCACATTCAGCTGCTGCGTTTGGTGATGTCTCAGTGGCACAGGCCGATTCTAGTAGCACCAGGTCAGGTTTGGTCATGGTAAACATAATGCAAGTGATAGATTGTAACAGGATCATTACATTCCATTGGGATTAAAGTTATGATAAATGGAATGCTTGTGTTTTTTGGCATTTGTCTCCATATTCATCTTTCTTCAAATATGACCTAAATCCATTTCAAGGCTTAATATTCAGATCTTATAATCAGAAACAGAATCAGAACTACTAGCCTATTTCTCATACCCAAGGGGAAATTCTTTTCATTTTGCCAAAAAGCAGAAAAAATATCAAAAATAAAGTTAAGAAAAGTAAATTTTAATATCACCATCAAAGGATAGAACATTCCACAACTATTATTCTGTAAAAGTGTCAAAAACAATTTATCATTGTAATTAAATGCACAAGGCGAAACATGTTTTCACCAGCCCACAATGGCACAAGCGTCTTTTCTGGTTTACATTATCAAACACAATACATGCGTTTTTGTTGCAACCTCCAACAACCAACAACCTCCAATATACACTCTACTTCTTTGTTCCATGTCATATATAAAAGAAATGATTGTTGTACTGTACAGGTAATGGGAACAGAGCACGTCAAAGAACATAAGACAAAGCTGCTGACATTTTTGAAAACATGTTTAAAAATGAACATCGGCTAACTCAGCGCTCCACAAGAAAGACTCTCTCCCTATTGTAGCATCATTCACCACAGCACTTGGTGACGGTCCAAAACCTACAGATGTTTTTGTGTGAAGTGGGGTCTTGAGACGAAGGAGGCGCTGGACGCAGTTTGGTGCCATCAATTTTGGGTGATGTTAAAGTGATTAATTCATGTGCCAAGTCTCGCTCTGATTGGACAAGCCTTTGGGGAGCGGTTGGACTGATTGGTTGGTTCCTGTTTTTAGCCAAAATGGGATGGTGATATGGGGGTATAGTCTTTTTGTTCAATCCCCAGAGATCAAGTGCAAATTAATACAAATGGTAGGAGCTCTCATGTGTCCTGGACTGGAGAGCTCACCTTCCCCCCAGGTACAAACAGCACAGAGGAGAGTGGAGCAGGTGCATTCAAGTGCAGAGCAATCGGAAAGAAAGATGATTGGAATATATCAGCAAGAGAGGGAGAGAGAAAGAGAGACAGGGAGGGGGAGATGGAGCGAGAGATGGAGAGAGTGGCGGGAGAAAGCTAGAGAGAGAGAGAGAGAAGGAGAAAGCTAGAGAGAGAGAGAGAGAGAGAGAAGGAGAAAGCTGGAGAGAGAGAGGGAAAGCGAGACAGAGAGGGAGGGAGGGGGAGATGAAGAGAGAGATGGAGAAAGCTGGAGAGAGAGAGAGCGAGAGGGAGGGAGGGGGAGATGGAGAGAGAGATGGAGAGAGTGGCGGAAGAAAGAGAGAGAGAAGGAGAAAGATGGAGAGAGTGGCGGAAGAAAGAGAGAGAAGGAGAAAGATGGAGAGAGTGGCGGAAGAAAGAGAGACAGCAAGGGAGGGAGGGGGAGATGGAGAGAGATGGCGAGAGTGGTGAAAGAAAGAAAGAGAGAAGGAGAAAGATGGAGAGAGATGGAGAGGGTGACGGGAGGGGGGGTGGAGAGAGCGGTAGGAGAAAGAGAGAGAGAGAGAGAGACGAGGAAGCCACATATGAAATTATTACCTCAAAGGAGAGAGAAAAAAAGACAGTGCTCCACTTTTGTTTTGTGACACTTGTGGAAATCTCGGGCAGGACAGATGTTTCAATTTGAAAGGGTTTTGATCAAAAGTGCCATTTTATGTGGAACTGCATGAATATAGAGGGGAATTACAGCTTTGTGCAAAAATAAAAAAACTTGTTAAAAATGTCTAAAAAACATTTTTGCACAGTGTTGAGGAAAATTTGAGTCATAAACAACTTAACCTGGCATGTGTATAGTACAGTTCAACACTGTGAATTCTATACACAAATAAATAAGTGAAATAATTGTGTAGATATGTTGCCATAATAGGGAGAACATAACCTCACACAATCAGACTATAGCTGAGACCATCGCTATAAATATCCAGCCTGAATGTTTCTGTTTGTTGAGTAAGCAGTGATGGCAGCAGAGTGACCCCTTCTGGTGTCCTGCCCTCAAGCTACGATTTTCAACTGCATTCAACACAGTGAATACAGAACAACACGGATCATTTCACATAATCTGTAACCTAAAAAATAAATGTAATAAATCCAACTTAAGCCACAAAAGTTCAGCCTTCGTCAAATTTAATTATAATCCGAAACCATTAGCTCAAAGTCCATAATTACAACAAACGTGCTCTAAATGCCTGGTGGACTTGTGCATGCTGTTTACCATTGCATAGATATCCAATACTCCAGTCTGCACAATGAGGGAATAACATTGACTTGCCTGATTAAATTCAGCCCTTTGGTGGGTTTAGGCTTTCATGTGAAGTGAGCGCTCCTCTATTGATCTTTCCATTGCATGAGGCTGCAAAAATTTAGAGCTCCTCCTCCTCTCTGCAATTTCATTAAAACCCAAAGGCCAGACCACTGCTCAAACTGATCATTGCTTGGAAAGACAATATGATATGCGGTTTGTGGTGAGCTGACATCATGCATTGAGTTAAGTTTAGGACAGTGACATCGTCCCCCGAGGGACAGTTCTGACACTTCGGATTGACAGAGCCTCTTCTTCTCACTACTAAAAATCTCTATGTGGCTTGTATGTAGCCGCTAGCTTGCGTGGTTGTGGAGAGGCAGTGTTTTGGCAATAACATTGGACTCTTTTTTGGATGCGACAAACAAGTTGGGATTAGAGACTGGTGTCAGAGCCTGTTTAGTCCTCTGCAGGCTTTTTAGTGGGAACTGGACCAATCAAGAGCTGGAGATGGACCAGATGTGTCAGAGAGGGAGGACACCAGCAAGTCATGTTATTCAGCAGGGCTAAGAATGTTTGGTAAGCACTGAAAAGGAGGGCAAATACTGTATGGAGGATGAGTGTCTTTACTGTTTTCATCATAATCTTATGAAACAATATCAAAGGTGCACTATGGGACTTTTCTGATGGGGGTTCATAGAGATGTTATTGCTTTGCCTAGAAGGTTACACAGTATGGCATTAAACATAAAGACCATTTTACACTTATTTAATTTTTCTAAAATCCCTTGAAAAACACATTTTTACTATGAGTATGTTCTCCATAGATCTGACCTGTTTGTTGTTTCCTGAGTGTTACCATGAAGACAGATTGAAATGCCCTACTGTGAAACATACCAGGCAAAGCAATACATCTCCATAGAGACAAGCAGGTGTCCACCCACCACCAGAAAAGTTACTTAGTGCACCTTTAATGAATAAACTGGTTGTGGTGCTAGTAAATATCCCGTAGTGTCTTGTCCATGTCCTTGGGCAAGACACTTCACTTACTTCACAGACGTTTTACCCCAGGGCATTAGCCTCAGGGCATCAGCCCCAGGGCATCAGCCCCAGGGCATTAGCTGGAGCTCAACAAGAACATCAAAACTGTGTGTGGACAGTATTATATTAATAACATAGAAAGAGCACTTTGTTGTTGTTTGCTTTAAACTTGACTTAACAAAACTAAACTAAACTAGCAAGCAGTAAAAAATGTGTCCATTGATGACCCTGTATACTGTACTTCCTGCTTTGAATTTGATCATTGTACAGTGTTGCTGTCCTATAATTGTCCAGACAGACTGTACTTCCTGATATTTGGGGAGTCAGAGGAGGCCCATGTCAGAGTCTCCATTAAGAAGGGAAAAGATTACACTCTCGCCCAGGGCCATTCATGTTTAACCCATATGGTACCTGCAAATAATCCTTTTGGGGCACGTTTCCACCAGAACAGGCTGTTTACACCCCTCAGCTCAATTACACAGAGCTGTGGTGAAGTGGAAAGAGGCCCACGTGCAGGGCAGGGATGAGCGATCGAGGGGACCAATCAGGAGCAGGCTGAGGGGAGAAGGGAGGACTGTATACTATTGTCCACAGACTTAAACTGCTGCACTATATAGGAGTATCCTTCAACAGGTCATAAACGCAGCCAATTCATACAAAATTGCTCTTAATTCAAAATACTTTAACTGGAAGAGGTATAGGACGTAATATACATTAAATAAATGATTGCCTCAGTTCACACAATGAATAGGTGCTGAGTAAAATTAAAGCTAAGTCACTATTAATAATTATACAAAGATCTTTTATATACTTCCTCCATACATTTATTTTATTTTTTTTACCACGATTACGATTACTAATAGTACCAGCCTTACCATTACTACTGTGGCAACCAATTACACTCCAATCAGAATAAATACAGAATGCTAGTGGTATACATCTTTTTCTTTCTAATTCAAATATATATCATCTGAATTAATCAAACCGTAAATGGTCGCATTTTTATATAGCGCTTTTCCACCTTCAAGGCACTCAACGCACTTCACATCAAGGAACCAGGCACCCATTCACACACACATTCATACACCAGCATGCGCAGAGACTGGGGGTGAGATGGGTCAAATGTCTTGCCCAAGGACACAACAACAGCATTCATTTGTGGGAGCTGGAATCGCACTACCAACCTGTGGGTCAGTGGGTCAAACCGCACTACCAATGATGCTTATGTCAAGAACGGGTTTTGAACTTCCAACCTCCGGCTCAGTGGACCAACTCTACCAACTGAGCTACTGTTGCCCCCGCTGAGCTACTGTCAGTAAGACACATAAAAACAAAGCAAATAGTATACAATTATTGAGTTGTTAGTGAATGTTTTATTAAATGATTGTCATAAAAACATTTGAATAACCATTTAAAAGCATACAACCTGTAATTAGTACAGAAATGACCCTCGAAAGGCCCTATACCGGCTTCATGTACAGATGAAACGATGCCGATGCCCACAGATACAGTGCACTTATATAACACGGCTCTTTGTATGTAGGTCAATGTGCGTTGTGCTTTGTGCTGTCTCATGGATGAAAGGGGTTACACGGACACAACTGCAGGGGCTACAAGTGCGCTGTTGAGAGAGGCTTTCAACTCTTTGTATACGCCCGCCCTGTGTCTGTCACCAGCCACACCAGAACACTTTCTTTATGTCCAGGCCTCCTCAAATGGCCCATAATGCATCAGTGTGTGAGCTCAGTACACCGCAAAGCCTCCTGGGAAATCTCCAACGCAGTTGAGAATAATTTGACAGTGATTGGTGGTGCTTTGATTCAACTCAATAAATCTTTCATTTGTCGTGATTGAGTCAAGATTTTGTTCGACAGCGTGAGGGCAAATGGATGTGAAAAACCACCCAGAGGCGATTTTGTCTCATGGTGGATGTTCAGAAGGGGGGTAAATCCAAAACTGCCCCCCTTCCCGTCCCACAGCATTTTGATATGGCAATGTTTAAGTGCTTTAATTGGACAATGTTGGACCCCTACAGCGAAATAGCACAAGGGATGAGAGAGAGTAGCCAAAACTAGGACACCATATGTTGGGCTAAGCATTTTTAATGGAAGTGTCTTTGTCTTGATACAAGCAGAAAATATGGAATGAATGAACCAACTAATATGTGCATTATGTAATTGTTCTAGTGGTGGGGTCAGCCACCTGCTTGTATCCATGCAGATGTTATAGACAGATAGATAAATGGACACAGGACAACAGCAGTGATTGCCTGTAATGTTCCACAGTATGGCATTAAACTTATCTTATCTTACATTTTTTCAATTATAGGTCTTTTTATTGACTTGAAAAACATGCGTTGTTACTGTGTGCGGGTTCACCTCTCCACAGATCTGACCTGTAACTTGTAGAGTCACCCGCTGTCTCAATGGAGAAAAAAAGTCTTGTCATACATTGGAACATTTAAGGCAAAACAATAACATCTCCATGGAGACAAGCAAGTTACATAGTGCACCTTTAAAGATGAGGCATATTACAACAGTACAGTACACGGAATAAGAGATTAATATTAGGTTGTTATTAGCACTTACTTTGTTTTGAAGAAGGGAGCAACGCTTCTAAGTACTACTATTTCATTTCATGTTACTACAGGTTGTTACACAGTGAAATATAAAGTAAAATGTGACTCATTTCTATGAGAATGTGAACTATAGCTACCATAACTTTCACTTTTTGAGATATGTTATAGACCTGAGCCATCCTGTGTCAGAGTTGAAGTTCACAAGTCCATCCATCAATCATAACAGGACAATAGCAGCACTGGAGCAGACTGGTTTCAAGCATCAATCATATTTCGGACAATGGTTTTACTGTAGCGGCTCTGCTTCTCCTTGAGGGGACAGAGCCAGGAGGACCCTCGGAGCAGATGGGGGTGTGTGAACAGGGCAGAGGCAATTAGACCACTCCTAATCCTCCATCTGCCTCCGACCAGCAGCCAGGGAAAAGACCCCAAACGTGGGCTCCTACAAGGCACAAAGCCCTGATGCAGCACCGCGCGTGTGAATAAACGAGTTCAGCTATTTTATCTCCAAACGCCTTCTCTTTTTAAGCACCTGCACCTGCGAACCAAGCTGTGACTCTTCAAAGTATAAAGTACATGAATGCACAGGCGCCTATAGGAACAAATACTGCAGACTGGCGACAAACAATTCCTGGGTTTTAAGATACAACATAAAGGCGAGAATACGTAAAAAGTGTATTTTACCAACTGCTTTTACTAATTATGCTAATGTTGCAGTCTCTCAATTGTGATGGGCATTGTAGTAATAGAAATAGTAGTGTATTAAAAAGTGTATTTTTCCATTGCAAGTACCATAGTAACTACCATAGCAACAAGTACTATGATTAAATTTTAGGCATACAGTATAATACTGCATTACTACTACTACTACTACTACTACTACTACTACTACTACTACTACTACTACTACTACTACACTTCAGTAGTAATTTCTACTACTGAAGTGTGGTAGTAGTAGAAATTGTAGGACGACATGGCTGAAGAAGTACAAAGATCAGTTGTAGAAACAATAATAGTACTTTCCAATAGATGGTGATACTGATACTTTGGGAGATTACACAAGATGTCTGTTGTTGAGGTCATTTTTAATTGTTTTAAATATAGAATATATTATTAATATTCTAAATTTGCTCCAAAATATCAATTGTAATTGCAAATGTTCTATATACTCCCACCACCTCTACCCAATAGTTTTATTTCTACCTATTTTGAAGAAAGAGGAGTTGAATTGTCTCATCTCAGACGGTTGGCGCTGTCACACAGATGTCAATAAATAAGCTGCATGTTAAAAATCTATTTAAACTGTCATGAAAGTATTATGAAGTACCATACTAGCCCCTCAAGCTTTTGTACAACTTTTCTTTTCATCTCTTTGTTTTAGTGTCAATGTTTCCAGAAACTGCTCTACTGTAAAGTGTTGAGTCAAGACAAGCAGCTGTTAAGTGTTGTCCTGTGGCTAACGGAGCAGAAATTCACTCAACGTTAAAACCAGATGGGATTGAGGTAAGTGAATGTACCACTGCCAGACAGACACTACCTGCTTTTCCAGTTGGCACCATTTTGTATCTGTCTCTCCGCCGCCTCTGTATTTTCAAACATCTTTTTGACATCCAGACCTAGAGCTGTTTAGTGCTACATTCTTGCCAATAATGTCAGTCAGATGTGCAGCCATCCGCAGACAGTTTGAGTGAATCATGGGAAAAATGTTCACCGCTGATGAGTGAGATGTGAAAGTGACAGCAACTGGAGAATGCAGTAAATAAAGACTCTAAAGGCAGGAATGTTCAAATATACTTCGCCATCAATCCATCACTGCTCAGTATTAATGCATGTGTAATATGTGGTCTTGTACAAATGTGTCAGGATATGATTTATTGACAGTTCCAATAATTGCAATGTCAAGTTGAAATCTTGTTATGCGCACACTGATATGGGAACATCAATTTCTTTGTACAAAACAGCACTACCATCCATACAGCCAAACAATGCCACATACAGGGAACTATTGAGTAAATATAAAATGCAATGGATTTATATAGTGCCTTTTAAACTTCTCACTTGGCAATATTTTTGTAGGTACAGCTGTTCTGGATCAAACTAAAAAAAGCCTCTCTCCAGTACCACTCACCATGTTTATGCATAAGCCAAGTGGATAAAGTGCAAAAGTACATATTCCTACAAGTTCTGTTACTACTACTACTACTACTACTACTAAGCTACCATATCATCACTACTGTCCGAGCATGTCTGATCATATACTAGTTACTGTGGTAGTGTCAATGGAGGACTATACTTTTTCAATACAGTACTTTTTCTATATTTGTGACTACTACTTAAACAATTTAACACCATTGTGGGATTGCAAAATAGTAATTAGTAAACCAGCTCTTCAAATTCTTTCTCCATCTTGTATCTTAAAACCTGCTCAAATTAACAGTTTGTGGCCAGTCTGCAGTATTTCTTCCCGTGGGCTCCTGTGTATTAACGTACTACATACTTTGAAGAGACAAACAGCTTGGTGGGTGAAGATTCATCAGCCTTGTTTGCGATTGCTCTATCAACAACTATCGTATGAACTGTGAAATGTAATTGTACCTGCCTTAAGATTAAAGGAGCACTATCTAACCTCTCTGGGGAGGGTTTAATGCTCCACTTGCTTTGTCTGGTATGTTCCACAGTATTGCACTAAACATTTTGCATGTTTAAAGAAGACATATTGTGCTTGTGCCTGCTATATAGCTATAATCTATGAAACCAGTGGATCAGTGGATTATGTTATAATTTGCACAATTTAAATCACACTATTCATCTAAAACAACTTAATAAAAGAAACAAGCCAAGTGGGTAAAAGCCAAAGTAAAGTGCAAAAGGGCATATTCCTACAAGTTCTATTACTACTACTACAACAGTCACACTTCTTTGAACTTCTACTAGTTAAACAGTTACTGAATCACCACAACTGTCTGAACATGTCTGCTCATAGTGCTAGTTACTGTAGTAGTGCCAATGGAGGACTAAAACGACTTAATAAAAGAAACAAGTTAGAAACTGCAGTTCAATTCAATTCAGTTCAATTCAATTTTATTTTTCACAGTGGTCAACGTTATATAAGGCACATACATACACACATGTAGCATATACACATGCACATTTACACACTCAAACGTTTTACATACTACATACAGAAGTGTATATTGTACACATATTTCTGTTTACATATGTATGCCAGTATATAAATGACACTGTGTAAAACAAGATGGACACCCTAAGAAGCTGTGTAAGCTCATGAAATGGAGTCCATCACCACTGTGCAAGACAAACTATTTGATGGCTTGGCAGGTAGTTATGTTTTACTTTTGCCATTCGAGTTTGACACGCTGTTTTATGAAAGCAGAGAATTTGTGAGAGGAAAAAAATAAAAAATAAAAAAATAAAAAAATAAATAAAGCAGTGCCGAATGGGAGCTGACATCGGCGTAAACATCGTCACAACAAAGAGCCGTGTAACTGTCAGCCCCTCCTATGGACAGCTGCACATACGTTTTTTTTCATTTGTACCAAAATGACTACGTGACGCTGCCGAATCCTACACCTACCACCGATTAAGAAAATACAATTGGAGAATGAAGTAAATACAGATCAGTGTGCATATGCCGGTGGTGGTGAAAACAGGGGTTGATCGGAGCCTTGAAAATAAGTGATTAAAGATTGCTCAAACGTGCACGAATCACTCCAAAAACAACTTTGTGAGGGAAATGAGAAGTGCTCAAACGTGCACGAATCACTCCAAAAACAACTTTGTGAGGGTAAATGAGAAGAGGAAAACATCTATAACATGGTTAAAAGCTCTAAAAAGTCGATTTTGCATAATGGGTCTGCTTTAAGATAGACTTTTTTATCCCCTAGCCACTGTCCATTGTGGCTGTTATGGCAAATTTCAACCCATTATCATTTGGTCATAACACACCCATGCACTGTCTTTTGTACTTTATTCAACACTGCCCCTCACCGATGCCTCTGGCCAGGAGGTAGTACCAGTCCTCATGTAGCGTCAGCGGTGACACAGATTGGAGCAGAGCCAGCCCCCTCTGTCGGCCGGTCTGTCCTCTAGTCTGAGCCCCTCAAAGGCAGGAAGTGCAGATTAATGTCCTGTGTATCCTGACCAATGACCTCAGGCACATTTTTAGATACTTATGTAACTATTCTGTCTGGCTTTTCAATTTATTCTGACATAATTTCTAACCCTGGTCTTATACAGACTTTTGTGAACTGGTGTTAAAATGTGATATTGTGAGACTTGCTTCTGCCAATTAACATACTGGCAGTTTTAGGTGTCCTTAAAATCCTCTTACTTGAACTGGGAGCAATGTAAAGTCTACACAGTCTACAGTCTTTTTTTTTACAATGTAGATGCCATACTTACTTGTCATATTGCAATATCATCAGAACTTGGGAGCTAAGCAGGGTTGGGCTTGGTTAGTTCTTGGATGGGAGACTGCTGGGAATTGTGTGCCACAGTGGAACAGCAGTGGCTAGTGGAAACTGTTGTTGTGTACTTTGGCAAGACACTTCAGTCATATTGGCGGGGTATTCTTTTGGAGTTTGCCAGTTAATCAACCAGAACCAGAATCAAATGCATTATAATCTAACAACTGCTGTAAACACACTGTATATTGAATGCACATACATATCTGTTCTTACATTTTTTTTTTTATAATATAATTTTGAATTTTTGAAGTCTTTTGTTACTTGCCACTTCTATATTTCAGACATAGCAGTAAGCTGTTGCAAGTAAAATGCTTTTAGATGGCGCCTCCCAGCCTCTTTCCACTTAAATCCTTTTCCCAAATCCTTATACACACTGTGTTGACACCAGTGTCACCTAAATAAGTGCTGCTCTGTGTTTGGCCCCGGGCAGCCTAAACAGAAGTACTTTAAAATGCATGTCACTCCTGATTAAACAATTCATGCCCCCAAATGCACCTCCAGTTTATTTGTAAAGGGCCTAATTCACTACAGTCTCTTATTATTAAAAGTGCAGTGACTGAATGATGACAAAAACAAGAGCAGTGAACGTGGAGGAGTTTTAGAGTAATTTAGAGGCAGAGTGGCAGAGTGGTTAGCCCGATCCCTTTGTTGACTCTGATTTGTCTCCGTGTCTAGGTCATAGACTGTATATATAAATGCACATAACTAACCTGCTAGCCTCCACGTTCCAAATAGAAAGTGATCATGGTCGCGCTTCCTGCTCCATCGACTCTGGTCAAATTTACAGTGATCATGGTCGCGCTTCCTGCTCCATCGACTCTGGCTCAAATTTACTTTACATAAGAAAACTGTCACCTCTCTCTCTGTAATTGCTGCTGTCAGGCTCGTCATTTTGGACTTACAATGCTTGTATTAACCCGCTCTACATGATGCTGGTATTTTTATTTCGCTATTGTGTCCGTAACTCAAAATATGAACATTAATAAGAGACAAAGCAGACACCTTCTTTCCCCAAGGTCACTCTTACTAGCGTTAGCAACAGATTTGATTGACAGTGTTACTAAGCGCCTGCTCCCTGCTAAACCGGGCGGGAAGGGGCGTGAAGGAGCTTCACTCCAGAATGGCCCTTTGGTTGCTATAATACTCCCAGTCAGAATTGCTAATATGGAACTCGGCTCCAAATTTGCCCTTATAACTGCCTAGCCTTGATGAGCTTCGTTTGGCTGGAGCTGAAGGCTATGGGTGACGTCACACTCCCTTAGTCCACTTTTTTATACGGTCTATGGTCTAGGTGGATAAAACCAATGACGAATATACACAATACAGGGAAATCCTCCCTTGTCAATTCATGGGTTTCAGCTTCCTGTTATATGCAGCACTTTGAGGACTTTCTCCCATTCAAAGGATATAATATTTTGCTTTAAATTATTAATCACTGGTCACGCTCCTATTTTTGAAGTAGACAAATAAGTCATACTAACATGTCCAACATACTAACATAACCAAACAGTAAATCCCATTTTTCAGTTGACAAAAGAGATAGTAAAATAAACAAAAGCAGACAATCCTTACCATAACATACGTTCAGCTGGCACAACCAGAGTTCTCACAGTCCAGTTCAGAAATAGTGCTCTGTGTATCTGCCCCAGCCCTGTCCCAGTGGGGCCTGCCCTCAACAGCTCCCCAGAGAGGCCAGTGCATTAGTAACCACATTTATACCCAACATGTCCCAGAGGAAAAAGCAAGGAAAAACACTGCGCTATTTAACCACTTAATGGGAACCAAGGAGTAGGTGTAGAACTTTGTAAATAACCACACCGTGTAGCTATATGCATAATGTATAGGTTTATTACCTCATTCCCCTATTCAGCCAGTCCCTATTGACTTATTCTAATGACACTGCACTGGCTGATGACCCTGTGTGACTGGATTTGGTTCAGTGTCTAACATTTCTGCTGGGGGGTCTGCCACCTGCTTGTCTCCGTGGAGATGGTATTGCTTTGTCTGAAATTTTCCATAATATGGTATTAAACTTATTAAATTTCAAGTGCTTTTATTGCTCCAAAAATACCCTGAAAAACATCTGTCATCTGTTCGTCCCCAAGGAGATAAGTTGAATGGCGTAATAAAACTTTCCCAGCCGGGCAATAACACCTCCATGACACAAGCAAGTTGCAGACATCCTGGCAGAAAAGTTACATAGTGTACCTTTAAACACAATTTTTATATTTAAGTTTTTTCTCAAAGTCTGTGTTGATTTATTACATTTCATTTGCTTTGTCATAATGTCTACAGAAAAGTACAAAACAAATACCAACTTAAGAGACTGGAGATACCAAAAAGTTATTTATTTCCACCACACGCTTCAAGGGCAAAACATTTGTTAGATTGTAGCCAGACTGATTGTCTCCTGGAGCTACACTGATAACTTAAACAAGACTTAATTTGCTTCCCATTGTCAAAATCAGATGCACAGTGCCAGATTCTGGTCAGGGCAAAAATATCACATATTTTGGGCAAGTGGTGGTGACAGGGGGCATGGCGAGAGCATCTGCTGAAATCTTCAGGCTGAGTAGAAATGGCTTGATGTTTCTTGGTTCATTTAAGCTGTCTGTCATTTTAATTACCTTTTTGCCTGTGGTGTCATCTGTCAACTACATCTTATTTTGTAAAATCAGAAGCAATGGTGAGAAGAAACCCCCATAATGTGTTTGCATATGCCAATTAAACAGCATTATGTCCTCTGACAGGTGAAGGAGAGCACAGATTGACTCATCTTATTAGACAGCAGCATTTTGCCCTCAAAGTTTTTAGTTTGACTAGGGCCAGGATTGTGTTTTCCAGACAATTTGGTCCGATCATCTCAAGAACTGCTGATTTTGTGGCGTGTTTCCAGTCTCCTGTATCAAACGTATTCCACGGAAGGAAACATGTTCAACTGACAACATGTGATGGCAGGTAGGGATGTCATGATTGTCAGTGATTATAAGAAGAAACACGATTTAACAATTAATCATCATTATTAAAACCATGACCAAACTACAGTGAAATCTTCAGGTTTATTTGTCTCATACATTACGCTTTCTCTAATATGTAACCAACTTTATGTAATTTCAAAATTTATTGTGACATAAACAGTTAGATAACATGGCATTTTACATTTTAATTTCCTTTTTTAGTATAGATTGAATTGAAATGACTTATTTTTGGTTCTAAAGTTCTCAATTATTATGTATTTTTTACAGAACAGAATTTTGCTGTCATGGTAAAGCTAACAACAAACATGCTAACAGAGCATTAAAAGTGTCTCATTTTGACCCTAAGAACTGCTTTTACAATATATCTGTACTGAACAAAAAAAAAACATATTGGCCCTTTAAATCCCAACTGGAAACCCCTGTATTTTGTTAGTAGTAGTTTAGCAGCGGAGTAGCCTCTGAACACACAGCCTGCACAGAAAACATTGCGTGCATCTGTAGCTGTCAGCACCAAAGAATAGCCTATATATCATACCAATCCACTTTTACCTGCCCGGGGATAATGGTCACCCCAGCAACAATACACAACCACTCCATGGCCACCAGTGGAGCAATGACCTTCTGCAATGTTAGTGGGTCGCGATGAGGTGACAAGCAGCCTTGGGGCTAATCCGGCTGGAGGGAGGAACATGCTACATACCAAGCGTTCGTGTCAATCAAATACTTCCTGTAGTTTTTAGCACCTGTCAACTAACGCTTCAAACTACATCAGTGGGGTTTTGTGCACATCGCATGCAGAAAGAGAAGCTAATCCCAAAGGATACAGCTGATTCATGCGTTGTAATGTGTGTAGTCATGCCATGTCAAAGTAAAGAGGTTTTTTCTTTTCTTTTTCCTTTTTCCAGCTCTGTGTATGTTTGCTCCATCTGCTGTTCTTACCACAGGGTCTATAAACACAGCCAGAGCGGGGTCAGTGCATTAGTGACCTCTGCCAGTCTGGTCTGCAAAAGAAGATATTATAATACAGGGATATAGGGGGTGATTACAACTTGTGCTCATAATATAAAAGAGAAAGGACTGTTTTCAGAGTTAATAAATAAATAAATACCAAAGTATATACTGTACATATGGAAAGTTTTTGCTGTACTTCTGGATTGAGTTATGGCACTATGTTTTTTTTCCGGTGGACGGTCCGCCACCTGCTTGTCTCCATGGAGATGTTATTGCTTTACAAAAAAGGCTTCACAGTATAGCATTAAACATAGCCCATATATCTCCATGAAGAGAAGCAGGTGACTCCACCAGGCCAATTCACAGGCCAGAGCTGTGGAGAGGCGACCCCACTCACAGCAAGAATGCGTGTTTTTAAAGATATTTTAGAGCGATAAAAACACTTGTAATTGTATAAATGCACACTGGCACGTTGTGGGATGTTCCAGGCCAAAGAATTACATCTCCATGGAAACAAGCCTTTAGCGGAACCACTTCCTTCCAGAAAAGTTTTGTAACCAATCAGTGTGTTGTATTTGATAAAGCCCAACCTTTACATATATTTAGCATGAAAATATCTGCATAGTATGGATTTCAAGTTTAAATAAAATAACTAAAATAATACATTAATAAGACAACAAACAGTTTTATCCACTATACAGATTAAGACATATTACTGCTCTTTAGACATAGTACTATAGACAGTGGTATCATTAGAAAGTTATAACTAGCTGCACCTTGTATCTTCAAAAGAAATAAATAATTAGTCAAGGGTTATTCTGACCTGGTCTCTCTCACATCGAGATGAAAGCAGTTTCCCAAACTGACAGAACTCTGCCTCTTGTTTGTAAGTCAAATCCTGAAGCCTCCTTTTGTCTGAGTGAAATTAAAATGACTTCATATTACTTGACCCACTTGAATAACCTCCATTGCCCAGGCCCAGAACAAGTGCCACTTGACAATGTGCCAGTAGCAAAAAAAACTGTCTGCTTTTGTAGCTCATAACCTATTTGGATTGTATTTTTAGCTCAAAATTACACTTGGAGAGTTCATCCTCACATATAGGTGCATTGATTATTTGGCATTATGGAGTAGATACAGGTAAGGAAATGCATTGTGGACAAGAGGGTAATCAGCCATCACGAAATACTTTGTGAAAAGGCCAGCCCTTCACATGTGTAAAAGTCACCTTCTATTATCTTCCATTTGCAGGAGATATGTGTTTTCCTGCTCTGTAATCCTCTCTCATACAAGTGTGTCAGCACTAGCTTGACATTTGTAAACAGTTCTCCCCTCCACTTCCTGGTCCTCTTAGTGCAGTGACTTTTCAACCAAACAGATCTGCACATTTTTAGAACTAGGCTATAGCCAGGGGTGTAGCACCAAATTTTGGGCCCTGGGTACGAATCATCTTAGTGGAGCCGCACTACATGTTGTCTAATGA